>JACCPG010011446.1:0-245684 GCA_016069955.1 Drepana arcuata
GGTCCCCTTTCTGCCAGCATTGCTACTCCATGTGGGGTTGGAACACCTAGGACCTAACCCCAGGACTACACAGCAGTGCCACTTGGTTGCGATCTCCTATAAGCTGAAGGGACTGTTCTAGTGGGACAACTACAATACTGTACTACTAATACGGAAGATCCATTGTGCTCTAATTCTTCTTAGCTGTAAGTACCTACATATCATTACAGCACAAAGAAGAATATCTTCAAAATCACATATTGCATAATTTTATTATATAAGTTTTAAGTTACCTTTTTTAGGTTTGAAAGTAAGCATTAGAAAGTCTATATGAGTATTACAAATCGTTGGCTATGGTGAGCACGTGTCTCGCCAAAAGAAGCCTCAGTTTCGAAAGTTATGTTTCATAAACAAACATCCTCATTGGGTAGGCAAATAAAAAACCACGATAACCTACAGAGCCCTTCGTTTCATCTCCTCAAATATTCCAACCAACCAGTGTCAACTTTTTTTTTTATACCACATTGGTGGCAAACAAGCATGCGGTCCGCCTGATGGTAGGCGGTTACCGCCGCCTATGGACGCTTGCAACACTTACTCACTTTCCCATCTTCACTACGTTGTCGCTAATTTATTACCTACTCAATTAAGAAATTTTAACATTACTAACACAGTGCTAGAATAACTACTCTTTTAATTATGCATAATATTGATAAGCGCTAAAGTTTGTCGTAATCTTTGAATCGCCAATGGCGTACGGATTTGGATGGAATTTTAAATAGAAATTGCAGCATGACTAGGGCTCTATTTAGGTATAGGCTTTTATTCAGGAATAAATCATAAATCGCATGGGATTAGAGCTATTGTCGTTAAACTGCGTATTTTTGAACCACTTGCAAGAAAGCTTAACATGCGATAATTATGATATAAAATAAAATAATAATAATAATATATCCTCACGCTTTCCCACTAGGGTCCCCGAAGAGGTAGGCTACGGTAGACCACTTTACGCCAGAGATATATTAAATAAAGTAGTAAGCGTTATATATCCCTCCTCCATTATCTTATTTTATTAAATTTACGGTAGGTTTAAAAAGTATAGCCCAGAAACGTATATCCGAATAATTACGTCGTCGAATGAAATGCAACAAAACCGGTAAGCGGAAACCGGGTGCCGTTATGGCGGATATTAATATGACGTCATTGAATCCCTCGGGACTACGCAGCGAAGTTCCGGTCGAGAACACGAACAATACTTGCCGTGTTTTATAAATTAACATTCAATGGATTTATATCAAAGGTAATTTTAGCTCTTCTTTTATCTTTTGTTCCCAATACACTTTTATTGTATATGTATGTATGTACTAGCTACTCGCATTTTACACATTTATTTTTCCTTTAGTTTTTTTATCTAATTGGCTTTAACGCCCGCCTAAGGTCTTTTCTTTAGAGAAGAACATGGGATTTATCGGAAAGGCTATACAGGTAATTCTTCAGATTCGGCGCTGCCGACAACTAGTAAATAATACCCTTGTTATTATTGCAAGGGTCCTTAAGCGTCGGTCGCTTATCATGAGATAGACAGCATGTAGCCTGCTTGCTTGTTTTGATCTGTAAAAGCTTTTGACGCAGGATAAAAATAATAAAATCCACCCCTAAAGGCCCAACTAGGGTGGCAGTTACTCTAGCATAAGGAAAATGTTTCGAACGTTACAAAATGACCCAATCACAGTAAAGCGGCTGTATATTGCAAGATATTGTAAGAAATAAAAATACAAACCACAAACTTAATTTCCGAGACAGCAAAACTGATGACGTTTCTCCATTATCCGCTATTTGTCCCTAATGCCGCGGATAGCGTGGCGGAAATGTGAAGACTGTGCTAAAATAGCGCTTATCTTTTGAGATCAAGCCGTGGTGGCCGAGTGGTTCGAGCAGTTGCCTGCGACACAAAGATCGCAAGTTCGAATCCCGACTGTACCAATGAGTTTTTCTGAACTTAAGTACAGTGATTAGTCACACCATGAGCTTTACGGTGAAGGAAAATATCGAGAGGAAACCTGCATACGTCTGAGAAGAAATTCAAAGGCGTATGTATAGTTGTGCTTGAGTAACGGCGATGGATTCGCCATCTGTCACGTTGGCACCTAATATACCTCTGGCGGGAAGTGGGTGTGTGGATATTACCTATACATCTCTGCCTACGCCTTCGGGGACCCTTGTGGGAAGGCGTGAGGATATATATATCTTTTGAGATATGCTCCTGTATTACTCCCGTGCAATGTTAAATCCATTTTCAAAGACTTCAAAATTTACATAAAATATTTGGATAGCCCTGGGGGCCGAAGTGGCTTGCGACCTGTGTTCTTACACTTGGACACCATTATTTATCACACCACGAGCTTTACGGCGAACAAAAAATTGGGAAGAAACCAGCATTCTTTCGAGAAATTGAATACCGTATGTAAAGTTGTATATAAGGTGATGAAAGCCGTCTAATACGTGGGTAGGTACTTTAATATGTCTTCAGAAGAATGACAGTGTTTCTACTCTTCTGATATTCCCATTTGAGCGTTTATGAGAAGGCGAAGGCGAAGGTGAAGATATCAATATGTGTATGTGGTATCCCACTAACGTCAGTTTCACATTGGTCAATACAAAAATGATTGAACTATGTGTGAGACCATTCATTGTGAGTAAAATCCCACGCATACATTTTCCAATTGAACATCTTTCTAAAGCTGATATGAAATAATTAGCAACAATTTACATCTCTCATAGACGTTAAGAAAGAGTTATGTAGAAGCAAACAATAAGACGAACACATGTGTTTATTGCTCATTTGTGAGATTTACTTTCCCTCTTAACAGGAAACGAAGTGAAAGTTTTATTTTACTTTATATAGAATGTTTTACATTCACTATGCGGAACATAATTAGATCTTAAAGTTGACGCAATAGATTTGGCCGTAAGAAACTAAACAATACTACATTTTGGCTTGCATAACTGTTATAATGTATATAATGTTAATGTTACTGTTAAACTGTATATAATGATATAACAACACTGTTATATCATTTCACACAGTTAAGGTAGACTTTATATGAGTAACAGCCCTTAAAATTGTATAATACGTAGCTAGCGATAATAGACATACATATCATCAAGATGAGTAGGAGAGCGAAGACAGCCAGTTCTCCGTAGACTTACAGACCTCTTTCGCTTCATCCACTCTTTCGCTTCACCATTACAAACATGCTCGTTGGTTTTGAGTACTCTTGACGTTCCTGTCTTTGAATGTCCGATCGATTTGATCTAGGTAGTCGTCTCATTAATAAGTTGGTATAAGTCAATGATATTCTTGGAACTACTCCGAGAGCCAGCGAACCGAGAGGTTACTTGCTATTTTGTTTTCAAAAATACTGTGATTCCTTAACTCCGAATTATAAAACATCTGCACAAATGATGCCCTCAGTTTTGTTCATGCCAACACAATTTGGTAATTCTAAATAGGACTTGCAATGTAAAATCCTACATGGTGTTCAGAGCGAACCTTTTTCTTGAATTTTAATACTAGCTCCCTTCATTTCACGCTGCTTAGTTGCTCCCAATTTACAATAAATCTCTTAATTAGAGCTCAAAGTAACTTCAAACTAGCTATATGTAATATAAATATTGTTGAAGACTTATTGTTATTAAGTAATCGTTTCTGATAACGTTTCACACATTTTATTTGTATATGCAGTATGAATATGAGTATGAGTTTATGCGATGGATGTGGATAAGGCAACAGAGGTATATAAGTCCAGAGAGAACCGACACTCTGTTCTCTCCTTATACGATAAGAAGTTGGCGCGATATGAATGTCAAAATTATATACATTTTTTAAACTCAATTTTATGTTCGATGGGAGATTTCCTTCACTTTCACATTTAGTTTACGTAAAGTATCGTGTCCCGAGTCTCTTTTCAGTCTGAGTAATTCCATCAAGCTTATTTATTTGTAAAAAATCGTCATTGTAAAGGGCAAAATAATATTAAAGGCTGGCTAGTGAAAAGGCTGCAGGAGGCTCGTGACTCGCACGAGCGGTCCCGGCGAACATTACAGCCGGCGTGACCGACCTCTCTGTTTAGTAATAACTCTCCGGACAACTTAAGCGTAATTGCATAAAATCGTTTCTGTAGGAATTTCGCTTGCTCAATCCGCGGAGGGTCTTACTTTTGTTGTTTCCTCGAAATTTTGCAATTTCATAAGCGTACAGACAAACCCTAATAATATGACGTTCAATAAGTAAATAATAAATGAAATAAAAATATAGAATTTAATCATTATTTTGGACTAAAAATATAACAACGTGACGGAATGAAAATAAACTAAATAAAACACCAGTCCCCACTCTTGCCTCGCGGAAGGGTGCCAAGAAGTCTGGCAGCATTGCCAGATCGCGCTGTATCCCTTGTATTTACCCAATAAAAGTTTATTTGTGTATGTAAAAGTAATATTGTATTTTTTATGACCTCTTTTTTTTCTCTCTCTCTTTTATTTTATTACCTCCGATATGACGAACAGGACGCAATGAATTGTATTTGACAGTTAGTTTATAATAGCTTTTTAGGTTATGTTAGGCGGGATTTTAGCGAGTACAGCGTGTTCTGTGTGATGCATCGGCCTTGTTTCGAATACAGTTATGAAGTATAAAAGAACTCGACTTAAAGACAACAAAACTTTGCATTTTAAGAAGATCTATTTCACATTAGCTACATTAGTTATGATTATGTCAGCTAAGTAAACTACTTTACACGCATGTTCCACTGAAGCGCTTAATTAAATTTCATCCATTCAATTTGACTGAATAATATTACGACATTATATGTGTAAAATATTTTAAAGGTTACGGTGAAGGAAAACATCGAGAGGAAACCTGCATACGTCTGAGAAGAAATTCAAAGGCGTATGTATAGTCCTGCTTGAGTAACGGCGATGAACTCGCCATCTGTCACGTTGGCACCTAATATACCTCTGGCGGAAAGTGGGTGTGTGGGTATTACCTATACACCTCTGCCTACCCCTTCGGGGACCCTTGTGGGAAGGCGTGAGGATATATTATTTATTATAAATATTTTAAAGCTGATTTTAAATTCAAATTTGTATACACTACTACTTACGTCATAGTAGGATCAACTGAAATATTTAACCACTAAGCCATTTTTCTTGTTCAGACATTGAAATGTCATAAAAAACTAATGTTAGCGTAGGTACACAATAAGTATAAGGCAATAAATTCTTATCTTAAGATAAGCTATTATTTCCAATCCTACGTACGCTTTCAACTCGTAACATACGCAATAGATATGTATGTATGTATATAATATCATACATGTATACCTACATCGACATGAAAGATGAAAACGAATTAGGTAAGGGTTTTGATATTTTACGATACCAATATAATTTAGGCCGGTCTAGTGGTTAGAGCTCCTGACAGCGAAACTTGTGGTCGTGGGTTCGATTCCCGCTGACGCCAGATATTTGTGTGATAAACACGAGTATTTCTACTTTATTCTTGGATTTCCTGTGTATTTATGTATATGTCTATCTATATAAGTAAATATATCATTGTTTAGTTACCATAACACGAACATTGCTTAATACGGGGCTATGCCAATTTCTGTGGTATTGTCCCAAGATATTTAATAATCTTAAAAGTCTATGAGAATGTAATGAATTCCCGTTACTCTTCGACTCCCAATATTCTCAATGGATTTGGATGAAATTTGAAATGGAAGAAGCTTATAATCTCATTCCATAAACACGGCATAACTGAACAACTGGTTGGTAACTGTCAATGAAGTATCTCTACATAAATCTGTATTATGGAGTACCTACAAATATAAATTGGTTGTCGTACAAATCATCCAATGATTTATTCTGTTATGATTTATCCTCACGCCTTCCCACAAGGGTCCCCGAAGGGGTAGGCAGAGGTGTATAGGTAATACCCACACACCCACTTTCCGCCAGAGGTATATTAGGTGCCAACGTGACAGATGGCGAGTCCATCGCCGTTACTCAAGCACGACTATACATACGCCCTTTGAATTTCTCCTCAGACGTATGCAGGTTTCCTCACGATGTTTTCCTTCACCGTAAAGCTCGTGGTGTGACTAATCACTGTACTTAAGTTTAGAAAAACTCATTGGTACAGTCGGGATTCGAACTTGCGACCTTTGCGTCGCAGGCAACTGCTCGAACCACTCGGCCACCACGGCTCTCTGTTATGATTTTATTATGAGATTTACTCTATTTTAATATCTACATAAGTTTTAAGCACATAGTCAACATTAAAGGAACTTTCAAGATACGGTCGCAATAAAGGTCGTAAGCCAACGAGGACTCCCATACAAAATCGGAGCTGTCTGATTATGGCTTCAAAACTACTCTAGTGTACTGTTATGGTCCTTCAGAGTGTAAGGTCTTTTTAGGTAACGCATTAGGATTTCTCAATACGGGCTTTTGAAGGGAGTAATTAAACGGTTAGCACTCTGACAAGTTTTGAAACGAATGAGTATGTCTCATAAGTTTATTTGCTTTAGTAATAGTTTACCGTCAGGCGGGTCATACACTTGTTTACTAACTTTGGGATCACTTAAGAGCTTAAATAATTAGTATTTGTGTTTTACAAAATTTTATATAAAGTAAAATAAAATAAGCAGTAGGTATCAATGTGAGTTTGATTGTTAAAATATTACACGGTTCCCATTTCGAGGGGCAGTTCACGATTCGGTACGGGTCACGTACGTCGCCACACGCGACCCAAATGTCGATGACTGCAGGTGCAAACATTGCGCTTCATATTGTTTCAATTTGTTGTACATAGTTATTTTATGTGCTTCGTTGTTTATTTTTTCATATAATATGACTCTTCTTATATTATAATATGACTGCAAGAAGAGGCAGAGGAAGGCCACGTTCCAACTACCTGGATCAAATAGATCGGACTCTCAAGGACGGGAACGCTAAGAGTACTCGAAACCGACGAGCATGTATGAAGAGACTGATGAATGTGGACGAAGCGAAAGAGGTATGTAAGTCTAGATAGAACTGGCGCTCTATACTCTCTGCCTACCCCGTTAGGGACTTGGCGTGATGATATGTATGTATGTATGTATGTATGTATGTATAATATGACAGAAAAATTATGTTGATGAAATGTGGGCGAGCATATGTAACAGTTTATTCGCGTTTATAAACGAGCGAAAGGAGATCCCGTTATGCCTATCACTCTTAAAAGTATTTAAAACTTATTTATTGGTCTGTAAAATTACGTATTATATATGTTTTATAATAATGGTCACTGTCGAAATATTACCAATACTATAAAAAATTGGCATAATTACGACGGTAGTAGTAGATAGGAAGTATGGTATTCAGAACTGGTAATTCCTTCGTGGAAACACGAATATAGAAAATATTTCAATAAAATATTCGCTTTAACAATAGCTACTCGTTACCCACGCATGTAACGCGACAAAGATATATGCTCCCACCTGCTCCTAACAATGTTATCTAAACGGTTTTATGCCTCAACATTTTCATTACTAATTATCTATGGTCTAACTTGATGAGTCTATAATTAACATACTGGAAGCTCGAGTTCTGAAAGCTCGAGAATGAATGACGCAATAAAACAATTTGGACTCTTCATGATATGAACATCTAGAGTACTTGAAACTGACGAGCATCTATTAAGAGAAATGAATGTGGACGAAGCGAAAGAGGTATGTAAGTCTAGGGTGAACTGGGTTGTGGGTAGGGTTGTGGTACGCAGAGGTGTGTGAGGTAAGACGTCTTCTTTTGGTAGGATCTAGTTAGGTGCCAACGACGCATATGCCGAGTTCGTTGGCCACTTTTAATGTCTTCTCAAATTTAGGTTTTCGCATGGTTCTGACCTTCATCTTAGTACTCGTAGTAAAGGTATAAGGATAAATTAAGAAACATCATCAATTTATTGAATGAAGGAATACAATTTGACAGTATGTATGTACCTATTATCCGGTTGTGTTTCCCCTGCCACCTTTATGCACCACCGCAGTATCAAGCACCCCTTGACTCACGACTCACGACTAACGACCCCTTTGGTATTTAATAAATGTTCCAACGTATCTACTCCTTATTCGAATAAACTAAAAAATACAGGTGCATATTACTGGCACGCGTCTTGCGTATTAGTAATAAAGGTTACTGGTCAGTCGTCAGTCGGGTTTGAATGCCATTTTTACGACACACGTTAATTGATTGTTATTTTAAGTTCATTACACCTTTCGATAAGTTATCCATGAGATTAAATGATACCATTTTCATTCAATTCCCAAGTATTATTAGCGAGCATTCTAAATCGTATATTATTATAATTACCATAAGGATCCGAATTGATATCATTAAGTATTCTCATGCGAATATATTTTGCGCTTTAATATATTAGATTAATGATAGTCATAGTTCTAACACAGTCATAAAATTGAAAATAAACTATGACATATTATGATGTGTTACAGTCCTTCTTCTGACAGTTTCCTTGGAAGCAGTGATTATGGTAATTTTTATACTTAATATATGACAATCAATAAGTGTTCCCTGTATCCCTTACGTATATATATACTAGCTGATGCCCGCGGCTTCGCCTTTGTGGAGTTCAAAAAAGTAGATTTTGAAATTTTCCGGCTAGAATCGGTTCAGCCGCTATGCCGCGAAAGAGCATCATACATTATTAAAAAAATTCACGTGATAAAACACCAACATGTTTGTTTGGGTGTCTACTATCGATGGTAATTCCGGGTCTTACGGGTGGGTACTTTGAATTTTATTGAGATATAGACGAGTTTCCACGCGATGATTTTATACAAAGTAATAATAAGGGGAACATTCCGGAAATAAAATCACAGTTTATATACCGCGTTAACATATAAATGTTTGCGTAGATATACATATTTTTATATAGAGAAATAAATTTGGATTGATCAGCTTATAGCATATATACAAAGAACTACATTTATCATTTCATAAGAGTAGAATAAACGTGATACTACAGTTAGACCGATATAAATGATGCTGAATGTCACAATAAAATGAGATTACCTTGTCAAACGTCAAATAAATACTCCGTAACCGTCGCGTGGCACCGCATCAAAAATGTAAATAAGGCTTAACTAGGCTTAGCCGTGATAAGTTACTGTTGATGTTATTAGTAACAATACCTATTCATTACTAATAATCCCTTATCAATTTTACGTAATCCCTTCAAGCACACACGAAGTAATTTCCTTGGAGAGTACAGCATGGAGTTCTTCAAGAAGGGTGTGAAAGGATTCCTGCAGGGTCGGCAGCGCGCGAGATACACCCCTGGTAACCGTTTACCATCAGGCGGACCGCATGGTTGTTTGCCACCCGTGTGGAATAAAAAATACGTCACAAGCATCCCAAAAAGAGTAGGCCAGGGTGTACGAGCACCCACTTTTAGCTTTGTAGTCGGAGATATATTTTGGGTGCCAAAGTGATAGATGGAGAATCAATCGTCATCACTCAATATACTCTCATATATACTCGCCGCTCCAATATTCACGCTCACATCCTTGATTGTTAGATTTAGATAGTTGGAGCTTGGTCCTTCCCTGCCTCTCTTACGTTCTCACGGTAATAGAGAGTGATGGATGCAGAGAATTAATTTGTATTCCCCGCATACTAACTGAACTTAATACTTTCCAAACTTATGCAACTCGATTTAGATCGTGAATTGATAATCGATTTGTCGTTGAATCGATATTTCATTAAATTGAACTATGAATTACTCGGTCATTGCGTACTTCTTAAACTGGTTTCACAAGTTCACATTAAATAGTTATAATAAAGACATGAACATACACTACGGATAGATTTAGAGATAACTAAAATTGAATATGCATGTTCAACATTCCACGAATGATGTCCGACTCTTTGGCGAAAGTGTACCTACTGAAATGTATACATACGTATTTGAATTTGTTGTCAAACGCATGCAGGTATCTCGATGCTCCCTTTACCGTAATGCCCGTGGTGTTAAGAGTCGATCTTGCAATCTTGTGTTGCAGGCAAACTATTCGAAACACTAAGCCACCGCGGTTTCTTATGATCTATTTAAAGTAAAGTAGTATGCAATATTTACACATTGCAAGGAGTCAAAATATATCCTAGTCTTTCGGTCTCCATATTCGTACGACAAGTACTCCTCAAGGACTCGTGTAACCCTTACAAATAGCCACAAACATTCAAACTATTAACCAAATTGATAGTAGGATTTGTCCCAATCCGAAAGTATAGTTCAATAAAAATAACTCTCCCAATATAGCCTCCAGTTACATCCCAGAGTAATCCCAGCACAACGAAAGGTGCGTTGTATAAATTTATGGCAAACCCGGTATGACCTTATTAATTTTATGGGACCACTCGGTTTCCTCGGGAACTGGTTTTAACCGGCTGCCATGGGAGAATTCCATGCCACGGAGAATGTAAGTCAGTGAAATACTTCAATAATTGAATAGGAGGAACTGTAGCAAGTGGTCAGAGCTCACGAGCTGGCGTGAGCAGGTTCGATGAATCTCAACCTTGACCTATATATGTAAGTATTATCATAGCATAGACTTGTTTTGTTGTTTACTTTGGGACTAGATCAGTTAGAGAGGACAGCATAGGATCAGTTCTTCAAAAAGATAAAATTCCTGCAGAGTTGTCATCGCTCATGCGATGCTGCAAGCGTCGACGTACACTGCGGTATTCGCTTACCGCCAGTCAGGCCATATGCTTATTTGACATTCAAAAAATAATCGGATCAATCAAATGAATGGAAGAAAAGGGCTACTCAATGGAGTCCAACAAACTGTAATAACAATAATGGCGTAGAGGAAAATGAAGGCAATCAATATTTTACGCCACTACGTGAAACATTCGTTCCAGTAAGTCTTATCAGCCATTAGTAGCACATAACCCCTATTGTTACCAACAAAAATAGAGCCACGCCTAATCTAGGGTCTTATATTGCCTTTCGGGCCCACACACCCCACAGTACTATTGTCGTGAGATCCCAGATACGAGCGACAATGAGGCCATAACAATTAAATGTCGGCTTTAGATCGTCGAGACAATCCACAATGGCACGTGAGAGGAATCGCATGGGAGATTTTTCTCCATTAATTTGAATAGGCTGTGGCATAGTAAGGTACTTCACGGCTACGGATACTGTGCGCGGTTGCCAGAACTAATTATTGATCGCAGCCATTAAAATAGAGGCTCGAATGGTAGCGGAACGGCAATATCTTTGTGTATTGTTTGCAAACTCTAATTGGGCGTAAATACCTTTGTATATTTCAATGAAGCGTATTCTGGACCCGTATTTGATAATATAATTGAAATATTACAATATCGGAAAGGTGAGCCTACCACTTCGGGGACCCATGTGGGAAGGCGTGAGGATATATTGAGGAAAGGTGAGCTTACTGGTGCTCTCTAATATCTGCATTCCCCGTTAGGGACTCGGCGTGATAATATGTATATACATACATACAAATCATCACGCCAAGTCCCTAGCGGGGTAGGCAGAGAGTATAAAGCGCCAGTTCTCTCTAGACTTACATACTTCTTTCGCTTCGTCCACATTCATCAGTCTCTTCATACATGCTCGTCGGTTTCGAGTACTCTTAACGTTCCCGTCCTTGAGACTCCGATCTATTTGTTCTAGGTAGTTGGAACGTGGCCTTCTTGCACACACTTTTGCTTTGTATATCTGTTTCGTCAATCTTTCTTCACTCATCCTTTCTATGTGTCCAAACCAACGTAACATTCCTTTCTTCATCTTTACAATTACACCCTCATTCACGCCAGTTGATTTGCGAATCTTTTCATTGCGGGTTCGATCTAAAATCGTTACTCCGCACATTTTTCGAAGAGATCGCATCTCAACTACATTCAAGCTATTTTCATACTTCCTCTGACATACCCAGGATTCGCTGCCATACAATAAGGTAAGTACCAATATCGCGTTGTGGACAGCAACTCGAGCATTCTTGCTCAGACTTTTACTGCCCATCAACGCCGACATGGCTCCATTCACCTTATTTCCGGCAGTTATCCTTTCAATATCTTTTTCATACTTTCCATCTCGTGTGAACATGCTTCCAAGATATACAAATTCATTCACTTGCTCTAGAATTTGCCCATTTACCGATATAGCACACTCGGTCACTTGTTCATCTCTTTCGAATACCATTATATGTATATATATGGGAAGGAAACCGTATTTATAACAAATTATTACGTACATACATACATACCCTATATACCCTAAAGGGCAGAGTAGGCAGAGAGTATAGAGCGCTAGTTCTGTCTAGACTTGAATACCTCTTTCGCTTCATCCACATTCATCAGTCTCTTCATACATGCTCGCCGGTTTCGAGTACTCTTGACGTACCCTTCTTTGAGTATCCGATCGATTTGATCTAGGTAGTTGAAACAGGGTCTTCCTCTGCTTCGACTTGCACACACTTTTCGTTTTGTATATCTGTTTCGTCAAGTTATTACATATTAAATTGTAATGAAGTCGCAATGTTTAATTTAAATAAACGAATGACACCTAATCAAGTACCGGTTTTAAATTCACAAAACTTTTTGTGGCTATTTACGTAATTATAAGTCAGATTGGTAGAGTAGCTAAATATTCAAGTTTAACATTTATTGATAACAAAATTGCTCAATTCATTTTCAAGGAGATTTTACGGTTAAGTGCATATCGATTTGCTAAATAGTTCTTAAGGTTGGTCGTAAAATATTTTTATGTATAAAATTTGAACCTCTCGGCGATGATCGTTGGTAACTTGCCGATTCACGAAACTGGTTCCGGTGGGCCATCCACTTTATGTTGGACGCGTGTTGGCCAACTTTCACGAGATTCCACACGGGCCCGCGACCGCCTCTCCGTAAGAACAAGTGACGTCGGCAGCGATGGGGTTACACAGGGCGGTTAGTGCCTTTGATCTGATACACCTAGACAGCAAACACCTTACATCATAGAGCTTACCAAATTATTTTCTTGTTCAACCTCGCTTACTCTTTGTACGGACTGTACAAATATTTATGTTTATAAATAATATATAGTTTGAAAATAAATGACATGCATACCGTATAACCACATAAAGTAGGCAGACAAAGCCCATTGAAAATTAAACCCCTATTTCACCATCTTGAATATATTTTTTGATATAAAAGATAGCAATAGCCATATCCTTCCCCAGGATATTACTTACCTTGACTTGATCGGTTCAGCCAGACAAAACAAACGAACAGAGTTACCTTCGGATTTATAATAAATATTACAGAAATTATTGGAATGTCTACAGATATTTTCTGAATAGTATATAAGTAGACCTAAACAATCATTACCAATATTAGAACACGTTATGACCAAGTGTAAAATAATAATGGATAACTAGCTAGTTAAAAAGGCTGCTACAAAAGCTTACTTTGCCGGCTAGAAGCTCGTTTTTCCAGTATCCTTACTACACGATTATGTGGTATTTGATTTTTTGCGTTCTTCTATCGCTCGGGAATATTAATCATACAACAAACAACTAACGTGTTAGGCAATAATGAAACTTGCTTAATAATTGTTGTAGTTGTAAATCATCTACTCTATCTACTACATATTTTTTATATAAAATCAAGTATATGTGGCATATGTTGGGGTTTTGAGGGCCTCACAATGGTATGCTATATGGCCATCACTGTCCATGGGAGCGTAGTTAACTTCTAAACCCCATGTTAATATATCTCATCTCGTATTCGTCTTATTGAATAATACTGGTAAAAATACAGAACGTCCTAAGTTCTATGATAACCAAAAACACAGCTAAGCATAATTAAAAAGAAATACCTTTTTTTATTTGACTTCCGTATACTATGTTTTATTCTACTTGGTTGGTACATGACTCTGGTTTAATATGGCAAAATATATATTCTGATATATACCTTCTTCTTCTTCTTAAAGTGCCACTCCATTACTGGAGGTTGGCCGATATATACCTACCTATACTAATATTATAACGAGGTAAGATTTGTATGTTTGTAAAGAATTTGCTCTAAAAGCACTAGCCCGATTTAATAAATCCTTTCACCATTGGAATGCTACATTATCACTGATTAATATAGGCTAGTTTATTGCAAGAAAAAATAAATCTTATGCCAAAATGTTTAAAAAATGTATGTCCATCCGTGCGAAGCCGGAACAGGCCGCTAGTATATTATATTTGTTACGGTATTAATTAAAGCCTTATTATATAATTATTGAATATAGATACATCTAAAAAAATAAAGTTACTTGTAATACCATCCTTGGAATGGCTTTACATACAACCAGTTCCTTTCCAGAAAGACGAGTGGTTAGGTGTGACACCGTAAAGAGTTCCTAATAGCCCGCATTTCTAATTTGTGACTGTTCTAAGCAAAAATATTTCCTATCGGTAAATGGTGCATTCCAAGTAATGCTTAAGAAAAGCATTTTTCATATTGTAGAGAGTAAAGTATCGATTCTTTAGACTTCACACTCTCTCGCTTCACACCCTCCCACACCGATCCCCAGAAGGAGTCGGCGGTTGGAGGTGAGTTACCCACATGCACACTTTTGTTGGACATATATTTTAGGTGCCAACGGGACAGATGGCGAGTCAACCGCCGTTACTCAAGCACGGTTTTACATATTTCCTTTGAATTCATTCTTAATCTTATGTAGCTTTTCTCTCAATGTTTTCGTCCACTGTAAAACTCGTGGTGTGACTAATCACATACTTAAGTCAGGCACATGCATGCAATCGCTATTTGAATTTGCAATCTTTCGTGTTGCTGGTGACTTCTCACACCACTCGGGCACCACGGCTCCTAGTAGTAAGGTATTCACTAAATAATGAGACGAAAGCGGCTAAAACATGAAGCTATTCAATGCCCAACAGCCGTGCGCCTGACTTTACCTGCCACTAATTAAAGGCACGTAAGGAATGTGCTGCGTCGGTCGTATCGGTGCAAGTTTTTTTTTCTACTTTTCCATTACAATACAAGAACGATATTAACCGCTACCCTGTTGGTTTAGGTTATATCATTATATAATACATATCTATGAATTAATTGAGCTCAGGTATTATAATTAGTTTGTTATTTCTTCTTAGGCGCGAAACTATTTGCTTTTCGTTTTCCACTTGCGTTTCCAAATGTAAATTGGTGTCTCGAAAGACTTTCGACTTTTAGGAATCGTAACAGTTGAAAACAAAATTTAATATTTTAATCCTTAACCTAAAATGAGACAATTTTTTTTATAAAATCAGCATTATTTGTTATACATTTATTTAACTATAAAAGCAAGTAAACAAGTATATTTTAAAGCAAACATTCAATATAAAAATAGTAAACTGTAATTATTCAAATATGCTGGCATAAATTCCAGTGTAGGTTGGGCACCTATTTCTCGATAATCCATTTTAAATTCATGTCTACTTTAGTATGCAGCGCGTTGATGTTCTTACAAAGGCAGAGTCGACCGGAACGCCTCTCGCCGACACCACGATTTACCCCTACGAATATTCTTAAATGCCTTTGAATATCGTAATTTAAGATAACTTCAAGCATATTATTTATTATATGACATTTGTACAATATGTGCGTAAGCATTCGTTGGAAATGTATGCTTCGTGACAATTTTTCACCTACCTCTATCTGCTATAAATTTGTATTTTGCAATTATAGAGATAATTATCGAGTTATTACCGGTTAATACATATATGTTTACGCAATAAACTTACGCACGATAAGAGTAAGTGTATGTATCTATTTGGCCGCATCCATATCACGCAGTGTTTGGAAGTATTTATAAATTTCACTGTTATTTAACCAAGTCAATGAACCCATAAAATATGTAGCACAAACACTTAAATGGTTACATTAATTAGGAAATAAACTTTATTACTTGTTACAAGTAAAATTATGAAGGACAATGACCTAAATAGGTTGAAGTGATGTCATAGACTTAACATGCTATTTTTAACCTTTAATCTGAATTTACTTTAGGGTTCTGCATGCATCAAGTTAAATGCAGTATTTTCCTTTTAAAACATTCTTCTCAAAATATCTCATGAACGGAGCAGGTATCCTTAATTTAATTATACTAGATAAACATTGCATTAATATAATACAAAAAAATATGTTATTATATATAATGTATCCTCACGCGTTCCCACAAGGGTCTCCAAAGGGATAGGCAGAGGTACCCACACACCCACGATATTATTTTCATCATGCGCAATGCATACCAAAGTCCACAAATTGATCAGACAACGTTGTTATAACACTCATATCACCAGATATATATTTAGCTGCTAACTGTACGAATTCACGTTATCGAATTTCTTCTCAGACGTATGCAGGCTACTTAACGATATTTTTCTTATCCGCGAAGTATGTGGTGTAAGTCACGTGTTCTTAAGAAAATCTCCTTATTGCAGACTCCCGAGGCTCAATATATTATATTTACTTTTACCCGCAATATTTATTTAGGTCTAATAACTAAGACACTTATCAATTCATTGAACTTGAATATTATATAATACAATTCATATATTGTATATCTACTTATGTATTAGATACCAACAATTTATTGCCAATGAAGCCATATCAATTAACCAGCCAGTCGAAGCACGTTTTGCTATCATTTAGCTTCAACGTATCTACAGCCAACATCTCAAGTTTTATAACCGGATTCGAGTGGAGGTTATTATTGATTTGTCGATGTTATGTTAATGGTGATTGTATGCCAATGCTTCTAGGCAATAGTAGGTTCTAGTATGACACGTAAACTATCGAATAGTTTGATAGTGACAGCGACTTTAGAAGGTAGCTACATGATAATCGTAAATAAAACGTAGATAGATACCCGAGATTGTTTAAGGTAAGTTTTCACTGAAACATTTATTTATCGGCACATGATTTACACGCCTACACTTTTCTAGTTATACCGTTAACATATACCACCTTTATAATAGAAAGTAACACTTAAACACATAAGTACATACCCTTTTTTTTGTGTTGAAGTCGATCACAATCCGTTACCAAGGAAGGTATAGTTAAACACACAAAACACAGTTGCACGTTGCACACAAAGTACCAATTCAGGTATAAAACCTTTTTAAACCACCACAAATTTGAACTTTAACTTCGCACTGGCACTTTTAACGAACCTACATAGCACTGTGGTACATGGCGTGATTTAAGCATTCACTTGGGCGAAGGCTACATTACTAACTTCTCGGTCACAAACAATACAAAAAACCTACACTTAGACACACAAAACTCAATCAAACGTTCCTCTAATTCAAATTATACGCATTGAACACAACATTGCTGATAAACCGGCAGTTGTAAAGTTTTAAACAATCGCCGTGCTGCGATGTTAAGTTAAAACTAAGTAACTCCGCTATATGCCAGAAAGACCGTTGATCCAGTCCGTGTGTCGGTACAGCAGGCCCGAACTGTTTTACCGACGCTCAAAAGTGGAAATAGGCGTCTCGTTCACACAGCAGCGGAGCGACGGAGAGAACAACACAAGTATGACACTATAGTGGGAGAACTTACAACCTGCGTCTGCGCAAAGCCTCTCAATACAACCACAGAAACAGGTGAATTATGCGAGTGTGTGCGTGTGTCGTTTTTTATCTGTGTGTATGCTTTCTTGATTGTGGTTTAATGATAACGTAGTATTTCATTCGGTGCTATTTTATCAGCTCCCCGTCACGGTAACGATCCGACCAGCGAAGTGCTTCACAAATCAAAAGGGTTCAAACCTATACGGATACTTTATAGCATAATAATTTTTAATTGTATATTTGAAAACCTATTATAGCTTATTTATTAACTACCTTTGAATTCAACTGACAGAGAGCTTCATGAGTAGATAAACTTAAATATATACCGAGTCAAGTTTGTAAACTGGATTTCTCCTATACACTAAATATGTTGCTGTACAAGATTTAAATAAAACTTTATAAAGATTTGTAATAACAATTAGACCATTTGGTTAAGCCGCATTTAATTCAATGTACCTAAATTTAATGTAGATACTTCTGCGGCTATAGCAATAAAATATAATCATAACGTACTTAAGTACAATTAACTGGCAGACAAGAGTTTGTTCCTCAAAATAATTAATCGTTTTGACTAACACAGATACAGCTTGATACTTTTAAACAATCTCTTCTAATTTACAAAATATTGCAATTAAATAACATTTTCCTACCATTTTCAAAACTCGAATTTAAATACTTCTCGAAGAATGCTATGAAAATCATATAACAAAATTATACACTAAACTTCCATACAAAATGATTATAACAGGCCATGTTTAAGTATATGAAAGCTGTCAGACATCACCATGTTCTGAGTACTGAGTTTATATTCAATTAAATTCAAACTACTAGAGATTACTAAAGATCAGTGAGGGGACCAATCTAAAAGCAACGCGATTTTTCCCCTTTGCCAGCTCGGCAGTATTTCCACATTGGACTTTTTACCTCAGACTTTGAAGCCATGATACTTAACGAGATACTAAGATTAACTATAAACTCAGCTCAATTAGGCCACACAAGGTGGCAATGCTGATTCGCCGCCAGCCTTCTTGGCACCCTTCCGTGTTACACAGAATTGGGACAAACATTTATTTATAAATCGCACTTAGAGGGTAGTTAACTCAGTCTTGTAGTTTTCATTTAGTGTTGTATTATAGAAGTACAATAAAATATATCATCACGCTGAGTCCCTAACGGGGTATGCAGAGAGTGTAGAGCGCCAGTTCTCTCTAGACTTACATACATCTTTCGCTTCGTCCACACTCATCAGTGTCTTCATTATAGAAGTGAATATAATAAATGAAATACACATACTAATGTATAATAGGTAAATTCTAAATTAAATGGTTAATAAATAAGGCCGATACGGTCTAGAACGTCTACAATGGGTATATATCTTCACGCACTGCTAAGAGTCCTCGAAGGGGTAAGCGTGAGATGCACACACCCATTTTCCGCCCGATTTTAGGTATGTACGTGACAGCTGATGGCGCGTCCTTCGCCGTTACTCAAATACGTTTGAATTTCTTCTCAAATGTAAGCAGTGTTCCTCTCGATATTTTCCTTCACCGTAAATCTCGTGGTGTGACTATTCAAGTCATTGTACTTAAGATCAAAGTAACTTGGTACAGTCGGGATTCGATTCGATGTAGGTAACTACTCGATCTACTCGACTAAACTCAACGGTTCTGAAATCGTTCAATACCACTTACGAATTGCAATATACCTCAAATAACTTCAATTATAGACCTTCCCTACATAATAACTTTTAATAATATGAGTTTCTCCGTTTCAAGATATCTTCTAAAAAAGTGTCGTTCCAATGTATTTTCAAATTATCCATCGTATAAATAAACATGGTGACAAGTGACCCGATACTGGAAGTTTACGCAACAAATGAAAAACTAATAATCCGTTTGAAAGCCGGGCCTGTCCAATTTGGAAAGAGTGCTCCCTCCCATTAATCTTTATCCGTCCATCAGTCAGACGAAATCAAGCAAAAATAAAAGGGGCCAATTCGTAATTCGTTCGGAAGGTCTCGCTTGGGGCGTTGGGTGATCAACGACAATTATATACAGGTTTTAATTGAACTACTACCACACTGTATATCGCTATTCATATCTTATTATACATATAAATTTGATAAACTTTGATGTACTAATGCCACCTAAATTAACAGTGCAATTACACGAACTGTTGTTAATTCCTATGCGACCAAATCGATTTAATTTCATGGGGTGTCCTTTATATAATGCGTCTTGTGGAATGTAGGTCATTATGATACTCTAGCACCTAATGCAAAGTTAACTGAACTCTTCTTGCCTTCCCACAAGTGCCAGGGTAGGCAGAGGTGTGTAGGTAGTACCCACACACCCGTATTGCGCCAGAGATATATTTTAGTTGCCAATGTAACATATGGCGAGTCCATATTCGTTACTCAAGCACGACTATATGTATATATACTGTATTAGAATTTGTTCACAAACGAATGCAGGTTTCTCCATGACGTTTTCCTTCACCCGAAAGCTCAGAAAAACTCATTGGTACAGTCAGCACTCGAACTTGCAATCTTTGTGATGCAGACAACTACCCGAACCACTCGTCCACCACGGCTTTAGCTGACCTTAGCTATACTAAGTTGACAAATTACTTGTTACTACTTTTTTAACCCCAGTTTAACAAAGTAGTAATAACGAACGTAACGTAAGTTTTTAACGAAGCGTTTCTCTAATTTTTTTTAAGTATATTGATTTGTCATACCACAAAGAAACCAGCATAAGTGTAAGAAGATTTCATAAGCGTTGGTAAAGACGTGTACAAGGAACGACGACAATAATAATTATTACAATACCCAGGTAAGATGGTAATTTAACTAAGACTATATTCTATTACTAATATTATAAATGCATGTTTGAAAGGATGAAGATGAACAAGCTTGTTTTTTTTAAACCACATTGGTGGCAAAAAAGCATGCGGTCCGACTGATGGTAAGCAGTTACCGCCGCCTATGGACGCTTGCAAACTCCAGGGGTATCGGCGCGCTGCCTTTTTTTCCTACTCTGCAGGAAAATTTTCATACCTGTCTTGTAAAACTCTGTTTATTTGCTCGATAGATACATCCATACATATCACCACGCCGAGTCCCTAACTAGTTCTCTCTAGACTTACAAAGCTCTTTCCTAAATATTTTAGATATTTAAATCCAGCAAAATATCTACCAACGAAATGTAATTTACGCAGGTGAAAAAGTCCGCGAGGCGAAGTTATTTACAAATAATTGTGTTCTTTATAACACGTTGGTTTTGAGTTTATTTTATTGAAGAATTTACTCACCCGTGTCTACATACTTGAGAGCAAACTGTACATCAGGTCCAAGCGCTGAAGCGACCTCCAAGAGTAGCTCCGTGTCTCGCAAAATATGCACTGAAACCAAAAACATTTATATTTCAGTGAGCAAATTAAAATTTGTTATATTTGGCACAAATTCGTTGGTTTGGACATAGCGAAGAAAGACTGACGAAACATATATATGTACAATGCGAGAGTGTGTCCAAGATGAGTCAGACGAAGCGCATGTTCCAACTACCTGGATCAAATCGAACGGACGTCAAGAGTACTCGAAACCAGCGAGCACGTATGAAGAGACTCATTAATGTAGCCGAAGCGATATAGGTAGACAAGTCTAGAGAGAACGAGCGCTCTACTCTCTCTTACGCTGGTAAGGACTCAGTGTGATGATATGTATTATACTTAACTTATTCTTAAGCTTGTACTTTGACGCGATATATATACTGATTTATTATACACGTAAATACATATTTATTTTCCAAAACCTTTTTATAAATAATATTCTTAATATAGGACATCAAAGACAAGAAGTACATATTATATTCATGTTTATATTTTTATATTATACTCATACGAAGCAAATACATACAATTACAAGTAGCTGAGATTTAAGGGAACCACACTGAATATAAGGTTGTTTATTCTTATATGCAAACAATCTCTTCTTTGTTATCAAACAAAAATATCTATGATGACTTAAGAGAGAAAAACCCCCACGCTCATATATTTACAAGATTTACACATATTTTATTGTTTGATATTTGAAGATGTGTGTTCGAGACACATTTTCAGCCATTCCTTGGCTTTCGTGAATAAAATCAAATAAGCATTTTTAAGTCTCTCCTCGCTTAGTGTGAAAAGCGATTGTCAAGTAAAAATACAACTTTTGAGATAAGAAAATAAGAAGGGACGCTCTTATGAGACCATACAATCCTATCGCATTTGTCGTGTTTTAATTGGCTTTTGAAATATTTCTTAGTTGCTTGACTTTTGATCTGGGCTCTAAAAATATGAATCTAGTCTGATTGTGTGTTTTGAAGAAAGATCTCAAAACCAGAGATGTTGGTTTACAATCTTAGCTTAGGTTATGAATACAACAAAGGCATTGTAACCGTAATGTCAATTCTACCAATATAAAATGCAAAAGTTTGTGAGGTTGTGTGCTCGTCTTTCACGCAAAAACTAAAAAAAAATATTTTTACTAGGTGAAACTGTGGGGCAAAGCTAGTAGTATTAATAGTAGTAGTAATACATCAATCCTATAACTTTATTGCAGTACTAAAGCGGCATACGAGAAAGATATTAGTCTGCCTTTTATTTTATTATGACCTACTTCTTACTAATTCTATTTCAGAAGCAAAATAATTACTATACCTATGAAAAACAGCAAAAACAAAAATATAACGCCGCTTCTGTTTCGTGGTATTTGATCAAATTGCCATTACAGTTTTGCCATTAAATTATTAGTTTGAAAAACAATATGAAATCCATCAGTGTCGCTCGGGAGACACCTGTATCTGCCTCACAGAACCTCAAAATCCCAGACTGTTCAGAATTATCAAATAATGTGATATATAACTTCGGTGACATACGCCAGCGTAATGGACGGCGTAGAAGCTGGCAACAAGACCTGGACATCACATGGATAGACTAGCCAATACGAACGTTGGACAGACTGACTTAGAAATCATTATTCAAAGTATCAAACCCAACTGCCTACTCCATGAAGAACTCTTATGGTATGTACATTGTTTTCTATTTGTACATGAAATATCTAAGTATGAAAATAATAGATAAAAAGAATGTACTCTTAACTGTCACTAATATAAATTATTGTATTCACAGCGCCTACCGATAATCTGATAGCAATAAATAATACAACGAAACGTTGTTTGTCACTACTAGCCGCAGGAGCTATTTCCTACTATTAAGGTCTCATGCATATCATACATTTTAGGTCTGGACTCCTGTTCCTGGCCACGTCTATAACGGAATTTCTTTAATTGGCTTGGGTCGAGCGCAATCTCTCGTCAATAGAAAGTCAGTTAAAATTCATTTGTAAAGGTACTTGGTGGCTATTATGTTACAAATTATTTTTAATTAAGTTTTAAAACTTAGCTGTCATGAAATGGTTCCCACGTAAGTTATATTTATTGCACCCCTTTTCTTCGTGCTTGCCTTATCTTGGCTATTCTTTGAATAAAGATCATTATGCCAAATTATAGTTGTAATGCTGCAATTTGCGAATTGTTCGTTTCACTGATGGGCAAGATCATCACTTTAAACTTTTTTATGGACATTCCCGTTCCACTTACATTGTTTTCGTAATTGATTAATTGAGAAAAACGTACTTTCGCGTGTATCATGTATTTCCTTTGAGTGTTTTTTATAACGTGTCAAATTGAGTTTTTAAATTAATATATATATATATATATATATATATATATATATATATATCATTATATATATTTTTGATACGCGTTATTTGGATAAGCTAAAATCAATTCGTTACTTTGTGGCAATATCGTATGTGAGCCTTGGTTGCTTGGTTGCTTATGAAAGAACAGTACCTAGTAGCTACCTCATATCATAGTCAAAACAAATGAACCCAGACAATCATAGACAGCAGAATGCCTACCAATATAGTATTGCAATATTTATTTTATAATAAGGTCAAAACGACTTCAAGAGTGAACGAGACAAAATTACATTTCGACCATATCTTTCCCACGGCCAGCTCAATCGGGACGCAATTACATCGACTTGAGTTTTTACCCCGAGACATTTACCAAAAACTCTGGCGATGTTTAAGTGCCCGGTACTTGTGAATGTAAATCAGCATGTAAAAATCTACTGCAAATATCTGTAAATCTATAATGGGATCCTAGCAATTATAATGTAAAAGTTTGTGAGAATCTTTGTTGAACGGATTTGTATGAAATTTTGAACAGATACCTATATATTATTAGCTGGATTAATACATAGGATTCTGTGAACTCAGCTGATATTTGAATCCAGAATAATTAAACCTTTAGCTATCTTCTGCCAATGGAATCAAATTTTACGCGGGTGAGCCACGGGGCTAGTTCAAAATATTTTAAAATTCCCGATTGCGACATACTTGAATACGCCCACTAATGCACGTGTTGCTAGAGCCTCTTACGTGTATACTTTATGACTGCACTCAGCACCCTTTTTTCAATACGGAGGGCAGCCCTTAAAAAAATACAGACTATCGACTAGGATTGTATTTCCAAAGGGACGGCACAGTTCAGTTTAAAAAATTGTGCGTTTTCTTCCGCGAAGGCTCCACTTGCAATCCTCTTGCAACCTCATGAGCTCATGCCTATCCACGTTATGGTTTTCTCAAAAGAGTGGAATAAGGTAGGTAGAAGAGAGGTAGGCCGTATGGCATAACGGGTTTCAGTCCCGTTCGAATTTGGAGCCTTCTATAAGATGGATTGGAGTTTTCTATAAGATGGAGATCCTGCCCGACTGGGGCAGGATCTCCATCTTATAGAAAACTGTAGCCAAATAACATTTTTTTTTGTGATGTTTTCCTACGCAGTGAATAAGGTTTCGAGTATAAACTCCTTGGGGAGGGGGAGGATTGTTATATTGTGTTGGCAGCAGAGGGATTAGTCTCATTATGCTACCAACACAGTATAAACTCTCCGAGCACAGAGTGGCAACGCGCAAGTGATACTTCGATATTGTTAGTGTAAATAGGCTGCGGTAACCGTTTTCCATATGCTTGTCTGCCACTCTTGTTGTATAAATAAAAAAAAACGTTCAAGTAAGATATTAAGTGAATTTTACGATCTTGGCATCATAACTGTATTACCCCTTGGTCTTAGGGATGTGTCATCAAGCCTTAATATCAAATCCCACCAGGTCCACCACAACTTTCTTTAATTTACGGTTCCCAAACTAATAAGTACGTGCTTTTGGGTAAAGGAAAGGTCGTGTTATTTGTCACCAAAATATAAATAAATTACTCTGCTTGCCTCTTTGGGGACCCTTGAAAGCGTGATATATTAATAATCACTCTTGGGTATTTTTATTACAGACCTGGAAGTACTTAAACACAAGGGTGTCATTGTTTGCTTGCCTGAACTTCGTAGAACTTGATAATTATCGAAGTTAGGGCATTCTCCCACTATGAATGTGTTAATAAACATACCTACATGAATTTGATTTCAAATATCCCATGGTTTCTCACTTTTTAGCCTTCACGTATAGGGAAATCATACGGTTTTTATAATTCATATGTAAAGTAACACAAGAGCCGTGGTGACCGAGTGGTTCGAGTAGTTACCTGCAACACAAGTGTTGCAAGTTGAAATCCCGCGTATGAGTTTTTCTGAAGTTATGTACAGTAATTAGTCACACTATGAGCTTGACGGTAAAATAATACAAGATGTTCCTCTACCCTACCTGCATACGTTCGAGAAAAAATTGAACGAGGTAGTATGTATAATCGTGCTTGAGAAACGGCGATGTATACGGCAGCGATGATTGTGTGTTTGGATACTACACACCTCTGTATACCCCTTCGGATAGCCTTGTCGCAGTGTATTGATAAGGATAGGTTAATTTATTAAAAAAACATTCTTAGAACAGTAATTGTATGAAAATTTCCCTGAAAAATGGTTCATTAGCACATTTAAATATTCGACAGTTCTGCATAGTAAAGGTGTACCAAATATATTAACTCGCCCTTTATTCACCCTGTACCTTTATTTTATTTAAAAGCAATTTTTATTAATAGCAAACCGGGGAGTTTGTTTTGCCGTTTCTTCTCCTGGCAGGTATTTTTTCTTGGAAACGGTTGTAACTTTAGTCTATATTAAATATGTGACGTTCAATAAGTGTTCCCCGTGTCCCTTACGTTGAATAAAATATTTTGATTTTGATGTGATTTAACAAAATGTAATAAGCATACATTAACTTATGATTAAATTAATATTTTAACTTTCTACAATTCAAACTCCTTTAGATCGCTCTAGTGACCCGTTAGCTTAAGCGGACATGGTATGCATTCTAGAAACAAACTTTTGCCACTTCAGTATTTTTTTCTGCGTTCGCTCATTAAATCGCTGAGTCCCTTAGCTCATATACTCTTGTGTTGTCCGTTGGTGGAGACGTGTTTAGCACCTTAACTACACTGAATTTTGTATCAATTCATACTTAGTATATGTACATGAATTATAAGATTGGTTTTGTGCAATATTAATATCCAGACGAATTGGTAAGTTCCAGATTATTTACTACTAGGTATACGCCTGGTATGGGTTACACTGTAGGAGTGATGGATATCACTGTCACAGTACCGACCCTTAAATTTAGAACAGTGTTTTCATACTATTGTGAAGCTTAAGGACGTGTATTCATTTTAAGTACTGACTTCTTTACAAACATTTAATTTAGAGTACATAGGTATATACAAAACGATATATCATCACGCCGTGGCACCGTCACGGGTTAGACAGAGAGGGTACAATGCCAGTTCCCTCCACAATGACATACCTCGTTCACTTCATCCACTTTTATGTCTCTCCATACATGCTCGCTAGTTTTAAGGACTTTGGCCGTTCCATTCTTGTGTTTGATCGATTTGATCTTGTAATTGGACCGAGGTCTTCCTTGGCCACTTCTTCCACACACTTTCTTATGTATATTTCCTCAATGTTTATTTTCTCGTCCTTTCTATATGTCCTAACAAACGTAACAATTAACAATATTTACACGGAACGACTGAAACTAATTACCTAGAGATAAAATATTTGTCCCAAATCGGTATCACGAGGCAACGTGCCAAGAAGACTAGCAGCATTGCCTGCCACGCTGGATAGCAATGCTGATTCTCTGAGTGAGATATGTTCCAGCCTGTCACGAGATATTTTATTATCATGTGTATTTTAATATACACATGATATTAAAATCACACCTCCGACAGGTCCATAGGTCAATCGATCTGTAGATTCGATCTATGTCATGTATAGTGTAGAGTAACTAGGATGAAATGATGAGATTTGTGGGTCCTTATATGCGCACATAATCCCTTAATAGATTATTTTGTACATGCTAAAAATATAAGTTTCTTTCAGATTCACAATGTGTTACAATGGCAAATGTCTAAATAGGTTCACTCTAAGAACCGGCTGCCTAATTTTCGGGTATACCAGTGCTGTAAGTTATATGTTCATATATCTGCACGCTCAAAATTTTGTCAGAAGCGCAGAGGGAAAGACTTGTGTACATATAATGTGGATATCGTCATTTAAATATAAATATTTATCACCACACCGAGTCTCTCACGGGGTAGGTTAGAGAAACGCCAGTTCTCTAGGCTCTTATAGACCTCTTCACGCCTTCAAGGCGACGAAGGGGTAGCCATACAGGTGACATAACATCCTCTTTTAGCTGAAGATACAATTGGCCAAATTACAGAAGCGCGCGAATCCATGCCCAATTTCACGTATACCCATAGTAAAGTATTTGAATAGACGCTTAAAGTTTTCCTTCGTTGTGTTACAAATACGTGAAGTTAATTATTGTTACTATTTCACAGATCACAGCTGGGATCGCTATGGTCGCTAGTCTTGCTGTTTTTCTATCTAAGGACTCACGGACATATTATCATTATGAAGTTAACGAATTTGCTCCGAGACTTGCTATCATTTTCAGTGTCATGTTTTCCTTTTCTACCATCTTCATATATGGAATCCATAAGGTATGTAATATACGAGATAGCCTTCACAGGCTAATATAAAACTCATAAGCATATAGTGTTCAATTAAAGTAATACCACTTCGCACCTAGTCATTCTATTCAAATTGTTTTCCAGAATCAACCCGGAAAAGTGCGAGCCTACTTTATTCATGGCATTGGAAATGTCGTAATTATCGGCCTAATTATAATCGCAGAAGCGACTTTCCTAACAAAGGAATGCTGGTTCATACTGCTTGCAATGTGCGGTAAGTACAATTTATTAAAAATATTATTTTATAAGCATTTATAAAAGCGGTATGAATCTCACTTCCACACACACGAATAGTTTATCCGCCTTCTTTTGAACTAATTTCATCGCCTTCGTTTGTTTCTCCGATTTTGTATTGGTGTAGCCAAGGTGACAGATGGCGAGTCCATCGCCATTTCACAAACACTACATACGTCTTTGGGTTTTTTCACGACTATACATCTGAATTTTTCAGTCGAAAGCACGTTTTTTGTTGTTGTTTTCCTTTACCGTAAAGCTCGTGGTGTGATTAGTCAGAGCTAGATTATCATAAAGCTCCAGTAGAGTACGCGGATAATCGACCTATTTATCAATCACATAGCCCAATAGTATTAAACCTAAACTGGGAATTAATTCCACGACCATACGTCAAGTGTTGTTGTCGTTTCGACAACGGAAGGGAATAATTCGTTGTTTATATTATTTATTTACTCAATAACTAGATAAAATTACATTTATTTATATTCTTGAGTAAAAGTTATTTAATTATATTACATAACATTAGGTATCTTACCGGCGACCTATTTATTTAAGTAATAAATAAATCACAGACAATTCTATTATGATCTCATTATTAGTAATTAGATGGATAGTATTATTTATTAAAGTAAGAGGATATTATTTATTAAATGTAAATGTATTATATCATGTATCATTATATATTAGTATATATATAAATATATCATTTTAGTATTTTATTTAAAAGTAGTATTTTTCGAGCAGACTTTTTTAGTGTAAAGTTTATTTTTCTGTTCTTATTCTTTCCGGTAGTTTGTCGTATACTCTTATTGATCTGACTTATGCTCGGTTAAATTAATCTATTTTTTCGTCTAAGTTAATACTTTGATGGCATGGTGTGTCTTCATCTTTTGGCTATTTTTTTTCAGTGATCTACTCTTGGCTCCTACACATGGTCAAATTGACATACGAGGATATGATGACACGTCCCGCCTATTATGCAGTTAATGCTGAGCCTATAATTTTGTAGTTTTATACCTTATATGGATTTATACCTTATTCCCTTAATATTTAGAAGTGAATGTATTTTTAATTTCAAAACAAAAACGTTACTATTATTATATACTGTTTAGCTTACGTCACAGTAACATATTCTTTTGAATAGTGTTCATGCCTATGAAGGCTTACCTAACCTTCTTTCATTTTCATTAATTTGCACTTTCATTGATTTTTGTCCAAATCATGCGAATATGTCATTCTTATTTTGTTTTTTCATTATATACCAAGAGAGACATTGTACAAAATGCTTATTTTATTTTCACAATTGTTTACTAACTACTAATCGACTAATCATATAATAGTTTCTTATAAGTTTTTACTGTAGGTACCTAATTTCTATAGGTTACTCCTTATTAATTAAATAAATATAAATCGCAAATTCGTATTTTACTTTACCGACCTGTCTGGTCTATTATATCTATAATAATTTAAGCAAATACCAATAAAAATATCAACTTTGTAGTTAAACTAAGGCAAGTAAAAAAAAAATCTGGTACACTTAGGTAAAGACTATCTACACTATCCCACGGCAACGTAGCAGGGTTAAGGAGTTATAGTCCCATCAAATTCTATTAAAGAGAATTAAAGTGACATCTCCCGGTAACGGGGCAGTTTTTGTCCCGCAAGAGTTCCGCGTGGATACCGCGAATCTAACTGGATGTAAGTACACAATCTCTCAGAAATATTTGAGGTCACGGGAAAACGTAAGCTACATATATAACCGTAAGCTACTAGAATTTTAGACAGACTTAATTTGGGGATCCTTTTTTATACAGTTATCGTCCTATAGTTATATGAATAAATTAAACAATTTTAAATCCACTGTATTTAAGCATTTTCGTAAACTTTTATGCTTTCACGGGTTCCCGAAGGGGTAGGCAAAGCTGATTGGTGTAACACACACTCTCTTTTTGTCGGAGATTATTTAGGTGCCAAAGTGATAGAAGGCAAGGGCATAACCGTTTCTCCAGACTATAAAAACTTCTTCGAATTGCTTTTCCAACGTATGCAGGTTTTCTCTCGATATTTTCCATCACCGGTAAGCTCGTGTTGAGATTAATCTCTATAAATTTGTTCAGAAAAAACTCATGGGTACAGTCAGAATCCAACTTGCAATCTTTGTGTTGCAGCTACTCGAAGAACTGCGACACCACGGTTCTATGTGAAGTTATTCGTTATTAAGAAGTCATTGTACCAACAGGTTGTTTCATGAGGACGCGGGCAATCAATTAATTGATTTTCATTTTGGAAAGCGTCAAATCACTCTAATAAGAGTGTGGTCGTGACCATTCTCACCTCCATGATGAGGGTGCACGGCGAGCAGCAGGCAAGGTTCGTCTCCGGGCTCGCGGCAGCACTCCAGTACATCGCGGCAGCTGGTCTGCGGGGTAACCGGTACCGGTGTCGGCGCCCACCCCGCGCCGCTCTCGCACCACACTCGCACTATCATCTGCAAAATATATAAAGGACCAGCTGTACCCTGCCACGCTTCGATGTGGATATGTGACTGATGCAAAAAATACATAAACGTTTAACGAAAATAAAACATATGTGGTGATCAAACTAATATTCGATTTTGCGTGAAAGCGAAACGATAAATTCTCACAAACTTTCGCATTCATCTATACTAATTTATAAAGAGGAAAGATTTGATTGTTTGTTTGTTTGTATTGAATAGGCTCCGAAAGTACTGGACCGATTTGAAAAATTCTTTCACCATTGGAAAGCTGCATTCACCTTAATGACATAGGCTATATTTGCTTTTATAAAAAAATATATTTAGTATTAGTGTGATTATTATGTATGTGCTGGCAGTATGTGGAGCGTTCGTCTATTATGCTACGAGCACACAATTTCACCAAATTACTAAGCAGGACCACGCACGAGGCTATAGACTATGTTAAACGCTTACGAAAAGGTGGATCTCATATTTTTTGTTTGTCATTAAACCCTTCGAAGAACCAGCTGGATTTTCGACTACATTTTTTTAACAACCTTGATGGAGAAAAAAAATCGTTAATTTCTACTCAGAAAGTAAATAAACATTCAGCGTAGTCATTGCACTATAGCTAAATATCCTAACGTCTATTTCGCAAGAAATTTTATACACGAGGGGTGGAACTGAAGAAAAGTCAGAGAGACAAGCAATTTACTAGGAAAGGGGAGCGCTCGCTGAACGATAACGAGTTGGGAACTACCGCCGACACTCGAGCTACCACCTGGAGGGAAACTAACGACAAATCACATTATTGAGCCACTTCTACCCACCTTATATGCATAATGTGGTGGTCCTTTTATTATTTATTTTCGAGGCTGAATTATAAAGAACACCATCGGTAATGCTAATCAAAATCTAGCGATTTGAAGCCCTATATCAAACTTGATAAAGCCGTTATTTCCATTTGATAAAGCTTAGTGTGGCCGAGTGCTTACAGTTTCTTTTTAATAACAAGACCATTCCTACACTCCTCTACTTTTATCGACTACATTTAGATATGCACATATTTATGTATACGGTGGAAGTTCTTTAGCAGGTGTGGAAACTTAAATAAGAAAATGTTATTTGGTAAGTTGGAAAATATAATGACATGGATTAAAATAAAACAAAAAAGTGTGCACATCATCTCGAGTAATTGGTATAAAGAGGTAAGTCACGAACTCGTAAGTTCGACACAATGTATATAATTATATTATATGTTTTTCTGTGAATAAATTTCCTATATGAGTCACTCATAGTATAGAGAAAGTATAGCGTCCCTAGCGTTAAACTTTGGCATTTGCTTAATAATTTTAAAAGCATTAAACTCCAAAATGAGGCTCTACATTAATCTTGAATATATTTTGACGTCGTTAATATGAAATATATACTGAAGCTCACCCTCAATTTACCACGAGTGCAATTATTCACGTTCCAGAGGCAAAAATAATTAAATTATCCAGGAACACATCATTATCTCTGCTGTTAGATTGTGAATGGCCTTCCGTTGATGCATGAATAATACGGCTCCATTTAATTGTGTAACTCTTCTTTCAAAAATGTTTTCTTTTTCGAAATTTCTTTGCAAATTGTGCCATTGTTTGTGAATTTTCATGAATACTGATACGGATATAAAAATAAAACTAATTTCTATAGAGTAGAGGCAGTTTATATTTACATATTTATACCCAGCAATGTGTACGGCGACATGCTCGCCATCAGCTGTCAAATTGTAACCTAAAAATATCTCCGACAAAAGAGTGTCATAATTACATCCCTGACTACCCTCACCCTGGGGCATCAGAAGGGCGTGAAGCTTTTAATTTTTTATACCACTTATGTGACGAACAAGCACGAGGTCTTATAGTAAGCGGTTACCACCGACACATGCAATGCCAGTTAGTAAAAACTTAAATAACTAAGTATATATTTTGCAAATATGTACAAACAATTTTGATAGTAGGTATATCAAGTAGGTAGGAATCGTAGGATGAGAACCAAACAGTAAGTAATAGCCATGTACGTAATTGCAAGAGGGCGCTGGCCGCAGCTTCCGGTAACCTTTACACAAACTTAACCTTTGTTTTCAAATTAGATGTATTCACACGAAATTAAGCTCGGATCATAGCTTTTAGTTAATAATTAAACAACTCACGCGTGTTATTGCGCCTTCACCAGTGATCGTATTCTGTATGTTATCATAATATTGATTTAAGTGCAAGTGCTTACAATTTATTGGGATGCGATAACCGCTTACCATCAGACGAGCCGTGTAGAATATTGTTATCTAGGTGGCATAATTAAAAGAAGAAATTTAGGAATAAAGAGTGAGAAAGCTGTCGTGGCCAAGTGGTTCGAGTAGTTGCCTGCAACACAAAGATTGCAAGCACGAACCCCGACTGTACCAATGAGTTTTTCTAAACGTAAGTACAGAGATTAGTGACACCATCACGTTGTTTCGTTGGCACTTAAAATATATATAGGGCGGAATGTGGGTGTGTGGGTACTACCTATCCATCGCTGCCTACTCTTTCGAGGACCCTTGTGGGTTTCTGGAGTGGGGTGTGGGGACTTCTTCATATCAGCTATATATATTATTGGAGTTCACCAAGTTCATCATGGTAGATGGCATTAATATATCGCAAATGTTTAAGAGACAGATGTGACGTTAATTTGACTCTTTTGCATATTTGAGTAATCATAGCAATAACTACAAAATATAATACACTAGCTGTCCCGCCCAGCCTCGCCCAGGTGAAAAAGTTAAATTTCCTGAAACACGATCGCAGCGCCACCTATCGGGTCCAATTGTGATGTAAGCTATCCAATCTTTTATGTTGGATTAATCAAATTTGCACATCGTGTGCAAACGATGTGCAAATTTGATTGAAATCGGTTAAGTAGCTTAGGAGCCCATCGCGGACAAACAATGTGACACGTAATTTATGTATATTAAGATTATTTTCAATAGTAAATATTACGTCGGAGAGTTAATGAATAACGTTTCTCTGTTCCGCAAGATTAACGATAACTTCAAGCATTGTTCTTGCAAACGATTTCCGTTCAATATCTATAAAACAATATGAAAGTAAGAATACTCACAGAAATACTGAAGTCGCTTGGCATTCAATATGCGCTGGCTGCCTTTATTACGTGAGCAATAAGTCTACCTGCCAGCTGCTAGGGCCAGATGTTGACGCAATTATTCCTTCGGGGTGAGTGGCATTAAGCGATTTCATTTCAGACAAGGTTCTTTTGTTTTTCAAACTTTTGCGAACTTACCGGAATCATTATTGGAGGACATGTGGGATTTGCACTTTATTCCGCCGCAGCTCTGGAACCAAACAAAAAATAATTTTATAGAGGAGTTTTGAGAATTTCACTTATAAACGAATAAGCAACGTATAAACCAAATATATATTTTTGTCCAAACTTCCCCGCCAAGCTTCCTTAAGGTATAGGTAAGGTAACTGCGAATTCTTACGTGTGTAATATACAATCAAACTGACCAAAAGCATTTATACATATTATAATAAGCCGTGGTGGCCGAGTGGTTCGAGCAGTTGCCTGCGACACAAAGGTCGCAAGTTCCAATCCCAAATATACCAATGAGTTTTTCTGAACTTAAGTACAGTGATTAGTCACACCACGAGCTTAACGGTGAAGGAAAACATCGAGAGGAAACTTGCATACGTCTGAGAAGAAATTCAAAGGCGTATGTATAGTCGTGCTGGAGTAATGGCGATGGACTCGCCATCTGTCACGTTGGCACCTAATATGCCTCTGGCGGAAAGTGGGTGTGTGGGTAGTACCTATACACCTGTACAAGGCGTGAGGATATATTATACTTAATATGAAATACTTTTTTATATCAATTATGGTATAAACTGGATTTTCTGGGGGGGGTTTTCTGTCCGCATCAAATATGATAATGATTCAGCTTAGAATCTTCTTATCAACTCATCTGATAAGCCCAACACAAGTAGGTGGAAGTTAAAGTATCGCCGGCCCATTTATGGAGACCAACTTATATGGATAGTTGTCGCTTTTTGCTACTACTATGACGAGGTTTACCTTTATTTGGATTTACGCTGAAGGTCTTTTGATACATACAACATCCTACTTGTATTACAAATGCGTAAGTTTGTATGGATGTTTATTATTAAATCACGTCAGAACGGTCGAACGGAATTTGATAAAATTAGGCATCAATATAGGTTTTTTTTATACAACAAGAGTAAAACAAGCACACGGCCCACCTGATGGGAAACAGTTACCGTAGCCTATTTACGTTCATGATACCGAAGTATCACTTGCGCGAAGCCATTCTGTGTTAGGAGAGTACTGTGTTGGCAGCATAACATAACTAATCCCGCAGCTGCCAATACAATATAACAACCCTTCCCCAGGGAGCTCATTATTGGAAACCTTTTTCACCGCGTAGGAACACAACACAAACAATTGCGTTATTTGGCTACGGACTTTTTTCTATAAGGTGGAGGTCCTACTCCAGACGGGCAGCTCCAAATTCGAACGGGAAACTCGTTATTCCCTAGCACTATTAATTATTTTTTATATTGTTATTAAGTAACTGGATTAAATTCGTGTGGAACTGCGGGGTAAAGCTAGTAGTATATAAATGGATGCATTGTCAGCCCTGGTCATCGGCCTTATAAAAGAGTTCATACAAGAGTACCTACTCAGCTGCCTTAAAATTCTACTTCAATTTAAGAACATGAACTCTACATAAAATACCAATGAATCACGCATGTATTATTAGAAAAAAATGTATGCACAATACACCTCATTGTTCATACAGGGCCAAATATTAGGTGCTATCGAAATCATATACGAAACGCAATCCCGAAAGAACCTTCTTTCAGGTCTTGTAAGTAGTCATAAACACGGTTTATTTGCGAAAGGACACTTTACGAAAGTTAAAAGTGCATGTATCAACCATTCAATGAACAACTCATAATGATCTGTTTACATAGTTCACTACTTCATAGTGCAAATAATTTTGAAATTTAAGGTGTGTTTAGACAAATTGGTGTTGGTTAGCGGTTATGGATACTGTCCCGATAACCGGTTGTGGCCCGTGGCCCGGTCTTGATCGGCAATGATAGCTAGTCAGGTGGCTACTGTTGGACTACTTTCTTCACCATTCATTTATAATGTAAAGCACTATAATCTACAACCGATATTCACATTGAAAGTTATCTTCCGCTGCGAATTTTAACATGCGATTAAAATTATTATGAGAATACGAAGGAAATACTATCAGTTGTACAATTACGATTCTTATCGCCTGTATTAGTGGAAAGAGCTGACAGCGAAGCTTAAGGTCGCAGGTTGGATCCTGCTGGTGATGGATATTTGTTCCTACATTTATCCACCGGATAGTCTAGGAACAATTGGCGCTCTAGTTTCTCTGCCTACCATATAAGGCTCTTTTTCTTTGCCTATGAAGCACAATACGTGATGATATGTTATTACTTATATTTGTATATTAGTCTTGGATGTCCCATATATAATTATAATAGCAACATTAACATTGCCAATACAGCGTCTTATCTACGTTGGTAACAAAATGTTTATACGAAACTATGGCTCTGGATTGGCATTACAACTATAAATACATACACGAAGTCGAAAATAAACCCGATTCACTCTCGTCAAATCATTTGGTGCACTTCGCAATGAACCACCTACACACGTAAACAACATTAACGCGTTAACCGGTGACAGTAGAGTAGCGAGTGGTGGGTTGACATGACCGTTAGGGCACGATACATCTCATTGTGGATATTATGAGTCATTATTGCACAGCTCTCGCGTGGGCCGACCATTGCGTGCCCCAGACCTAGTCCCTGAATAATAACCGCATTAAATCTTAACTAGTTTATTATGCACAAATCCAAAGGTACACCCGCTTACCGCCCTGTCGTGACTCATTATAACTTTGTTATCTATTTACCTCTACTAAGGCCTATTTGTTTGTTTTCGGTCAAACTTTCGTTTTGTTTGAAATTATACGCTGATTTATAAAAGACTCTTGTCTTTTTAATATCATGTTTCACATTTATATAGGTAAATCGTTGTCTAGTTCCCATACTACAAACTATGCTCAGTTTGAGATCATTTGTCTAATTAATATTTACAATTTGAAAAACCTGAACTAAATAGATAGTAATTGGCGTCCATTATATTGTGGCCATCAATCCTAGTTGAATGAACGGAAGGTATGTTAATTATATGCTTCCGTCTTATTTCCGTCGGGGGTTTGATTCGCGCACGTAGCAAACCCAAATACTTTCTGTGTTATGAACATATACACAGAAATTCATTGAATGGAACTACAAGTCTTACTACTATTATACTACGCTCGCAATCAAGTTCACTCAATTATTTTTATGTTCACCGCATGAGTTTTTCAAACACTTAACATCTGAATAATATTATTCAAGAGTTTGTGAAGATGTCTATTCCTCGAAGTTGCCAAAGAGATCTATTGATAAGAAGTATTAATATTAATACATACATACAATGTTTTATCTTAGCAAAAATCTACCAGTGAAAAAAAGAATCTCGTAGATGAAATTGCGTGGCACTAAATATTCATACAATCCAGTCACAAACAGCGTGCCGTGTTTATGAAACGTGTAGGAGTGACATAAAACGTGTTATTAAGATTTCAAATCTAAAGACAAGCCGGCTCGCCGCCACGGGACGAGCTAGTAGTTACGGTCCGTAGGTGTGGTGAGAGGATACCACTGATATTTGTTATGATGCCAACCCATGCCACAGAATTACTATTAAGACTTCGTATACTCGTTCAAGGTATCACCCATCTTGGGACATGGTAATAGAATAGATACACCTCCATGCTGGAAAACAGTCCTCAAATGAGAAAATGGCACCCATAGGTACTTTGTCGGCGTATTTAAGCATCAAAGTGACAGATGGTTAGTCTATCACCGTCTCCCAAGCGCTACTACGTCATTGTCTATGAAATCCTGGTACCTTGATCATTGGTACAGACAGATAGATCTAATAAGTAATTTTGAAGCAAAACTTAAATAAAATTCAAAATAAATGTTATGGTTTATCACAGTAAGCAATTTTTTTGGTAAACACACTCATTTAAACATACATCGTAGGTACAGACGTAAATATATATTTTTGAGTGTGAATAGGGAAAGGTAAGGTGAGACTTGTCTAGTATATTTAAAGACACGTGGTTGAATCGAAGAAAGGCTGACGCGCCGCTTAGCGGAGTAATGGTGACGATACATATTACATTCACCACGAATGCCAGCCAATTTGTATTTTGCCACTGCATCGCTGTGTCGTCTTACAAATGCAATGCAATATGCTAACTTATTACAAAAGAAACAAAAGGGACCACAATACTTAAAAAAAAAGACAAATAAATAAATGTCCCATAAATCATTCAGCTTACGCCTAAATATTGAGATCACTGTTTACTGCTAGTGAAGAGACAAATTACGAATAGGTTATTCGGGTGGTATTGATTGTAATACACCCAATGCCGTATAGTGGAAATCTATTTGGGATCGCCTGCCAGCGGTTTATTAGCGCGCAGCCCGCGGGAACTACAAAATCAGTGGCACGGAAGGGACAAATTGGTGGTAGCGGTCTCTGGAATGCTTATGGGAGCGTTCGTTCGATAGTTGTGGGGTCGCGTAATTTGGGCAACCCACGCGTCCGTCGCAGTCGTCGCGCCGTAAAATATTTGGTAGCTGACGGGCGCGGTACAGCGATTTGCATACAATGAAACAAACCGGCACACGCGAGGGTTGTTCTCCAACGAGAAACCAGCCGTCTTACTAACATTTCGGAAGTTCGCTCTAGTGGCATCCGATATTTATTGCCATTATGTAGGTCGTGTGTTAGCCTCCCACCGAACCCATTGTTTAATAAAGAGCATTTCCTATCGATGGTTGTTAGAGCATGATGAGAGTGTAGGATGGTTTACCATTTACAAAATTAAACAACATGCGAAACATTAATCCATTTAAGGCTACACCAACAGCTCCGTAGATTGTCCTGTGTACAAAATAACCAAATTTCAATAGACATAATACCCAATATTTCCTCACGCCTTCTCACAAGGGTCACCGAAGGGGTAGGCAAAGGTGTATGGGTAGTATCCACACACCCACTTTTCGCTAGAGATATATTTTTGGTGCCAACGTGGCGGATGGACTCGCCGTATACATACGCCTTTGAATTTCTCCTCAAACGTATGCAAGTTTCCTCTCGATGTTTTACTTCACCGTAAAGCTAGTGGTGTGACTAATCACTGTACTTAAATTCAGAATGCTCATTGGTACAGTCGGGTTTCGAACTGCAATCTTTGTGTATCTCATTATCATAATTATACATACATGTAAATGTGGGTTTCCGCATAGTTACACCAGTGTTTATTCAAAGAGACATTAAGCCTTGACTCCTATATAAATGGACACAAAAGTACAGCAGTAAAAAGCATCCGACCTAATGCTGTTAATTCCGGCAAGTTGGTAATCTAATCACAGTAAAGACCACCCCGATCTGAGGCTCCTTATCACGAACCTAGTCAGGATTAATGACTTACAATAGCTACTTAAAGTTTATTAGAGAATTCTTGACGTTTTTTTTACTTGATACCTTTTTCATATACAGTGTGTACAATGTTTATGGCTGACTGACCGTTAATTGACAGTTCACACACAGTTCACAGTTAATTGTAAAGCTGCAAGTTGCTGCTCGTCTGTCACTGGGCGATACCTTTCTTCTCAAGTAGGTATACATATACTTATTTATTTTATTTAAAGCCGTGGTGGCCGGTGGAGTAGTTGCCTGCAACTCAAAGATTGCAGGTTCGAACCCCGACTGAACCAAAGAGTTTTTCAGAATTTGAGTCACACTACAAGCTTTGCGGTGAAGGAATACACCGAGAAGAAACCTGTATAGGTCTGACAAGAAATTCAAATGTACAAAATATAGTCGATGTTTCAGTTACGGCGATGGACTCGTCATTTGTCACGTTGGCACCTAAAATTGATCCCTGGTGAATAGTGGGTGTGAGTAAGTACTACCTATACACCTCTCCTATCCCTTCAGGGAGCCTAGTCGGGAGGCGTGGGGGTATTTATTTGATATGCATTAAATTCATAAGCAGACGGTTTTTCTGGAATAAAACATATCCTATGTTTACTGGATTATCTCCAGCTAATAGTCTATCACTGTACCAAATTTCGTCTAATTCCCTTCTATGCTGTTTTCGCGAAGTTGAACAAACATCCTCCCATGATGTCGCATTTATAATATTAGTAAGATAATTGTACTGTTACATGCTGTATAACGTTGGGAATGCTAAGACAAATAGGCTGCTTGCAACGTATCGAAAGATATTCCTCATACATTACTGGTTTAAGCAATCGGATACTAGAGGCCGGGAACGTCAAGACTACACGAAACCGGCGAGCATGCATGAAGTGACTGATGAATATGGACGAAACGAAAGAGGTATGTAGTCTAAAGAACTGGCGCTCTACCCTCTCTGCTTGATGACTAGTGACTCGGTGTGATGATATTAATGTATGTATGTATTACTGCCGTGGTGGCCGAGTGGTTCGAGCAGTTGCCTGCGACGCAAAGGTCGCAAGTTCGAATCCCGACTGTACCAATGAGTTTTTCTGAACTTAAGTACAGTGATTAGTCACACCACGAGCTTTACGGTGAAGGAAAACATCGAGAGGAAACCTGCATACGTCTGAGAAGAAATTCAAAGGCGTATGTATAGTCGTGCTTGAGTAACGGCGATGGACTCGCCATCTGTCACGTTGGCACCTAATATACCTCTGGCGGAAAGTGGGTGTGTGGGTATTACCTATACACCTCTGCCTACCCCTTCGGGGACCCTTGTGGGAAGGCGTGAGGATATATTATTATTATTATAATGATATAGTAACTTATCTGAACGGGGTAATAGTGGAAACAAATCAACCACACCTCTGCATAAATATACGCTACAAGGCTCCCTGAAGGGGTAAGTAAAAGGAGGTATTGGTGACCCCAAATCGTAATTATTTAGACGACAACGTGACAAAATATAATGTAGATCTGCTTCAGTAATGTACGTCCTTACATACGAGTCAGTATCCACAGCTTCTCTGTTTATCGTATGTGTACCTATAAATATTTGAGTTCGTGACGTAAGTATAGACAAATTTTATTTTATGAACTTTTTAAGACAGATCTACAGTTACAAAAGGGTACTGCCACGTACTCTACCACCCCTTCGGGGACCTTTATATAAAGGCGTAAGGATATTTTATATATATAAATTGAATGCTGATGAAACCGGAGTACAGCTAGTATACTATAAAATAAATTCCAATGTTTTTGCATGTCTTATTACCATAGGCAAGTATCAACACACGCCAGAACAATACGCAAAAAAATCATTGGCCCATATATTCTTATGGCGATTCCAAACGCACTCCAAATTTATACGAATGGAGTGGTCTGTTTCATCCTGTACGTAAACTATAAATTGTGGCAATGAGAATGCTTGTAAGCCCCGCTCATATATTGGAAAGGATATAGACAATCGACATTTACAATTTTTTGTAACTTTTGCAGTGAACTGGTTCTGTAGACTAGAACGTACGAATTAATACTTCCTATGCGAACTCGCTGTGACTATTTTATAATGTTTTAGTTTGATCAAGAGTAGATGGCAATAATAGGGCGTATCCATAATATTTTAATATATTGCATAGTTTTTATTAGCATTTTCCTTCAAAAATAAGTTTGCGATCACAACCACGGCCATTTATTACACATAATAGATTTATTTGTACTTATTCTGAATAGCTAGAAATCGTGTGTTTACGCGAAGTAAATGTAGAACCTGTGCTTTGCAAGGCCATTATTGTCGGTAGCTTCGCAAGTATATTGATTCCTGTCAGCCTCAGCCTGTACGTACCAACAACTGAATAGCAAATAGGCAATTGAAAAAAACTTTCTGAATCTTCAGTAGAATATGCTTTTCTGATCGTATTACCATAGTTCGATAGAAATTCAACAAAATTATTTTAGTTATTAACCCTTTACGTCACTAGCGTTCCAGGGGGAGTTCGTGATCGGACGCCAGGTGTAATTGATGTTGCAACCATTTAGTATGGGCATCTGAGGCGGTGGATCCCGGTGCTTAAGGCCAATCATATTGTCAGACTGTCTGCCTGTCGCGACGCGCCCGTGGGAAGCTGCCAATCGCCAAATAGGATAATGGCATTGCTCTTTAAAATATCCTTAAAGGTCAAGCTCGGGCTAATACCCGGTTGAGTTAGCTCAGGCTTCGACGTATAAGCTACAACCTAATTACTTCTACTTTTCTGCTCAATTTCTTAAGTAGGTAATAACGTAAACGGTAGCTTTCATAGAAGTTAATGGTATTATTTTAAGTACGTAAGGTTCAACCGTGCCCAAATTATACAAGAATGTAAAAGAGACTTAAAATACATGGTGTTATTTTTTTTTATTGTCTCTCGTAGCGTGATTTCCGGGAACTTTTACTACTTAACCGGGCAAAGGTAAAATAACACATGTAATAATCACGCGGAATGACAAGACTTTCGACCTCGACCATCGTACAATGATCGCCAAAGATGTTGATTGGTCTTGCAACTGTTAAATGATCTTTCCTAGCCAAAGATGAGACTCAGTGTGGTTTTTGTAGTCACATATCCACAGCTTTCAACTGCTTGCAAGGAGCTCCTTGACTTTGTAGATCTTTTGACATATAAAATAGGTACCTATATATACTCCGAGTTTCTTATTATAATAGCTAAGAAATTCGGGGTACAGCAGTTATTTCATGTCAATCGCGTATGCGTATCGACATTTGTATGTATATACCTTCTTAGAAATTGGAATATAATGTTTAAATATGCAAATATATAAATAATAAATGTTTTTTATAAGTAACTACTTACTTACTACAAAAAAGTAATATAATATAATAACAAAAAAATATTGTTAAAAGGAGTCCCTTTAGGCAGGGTTCCTAATATAGTGGCAGCGTTCCCCCTTTGAATAACTAGGCTAATTCTTTGTCCGAGGTAGCTGCCAGCTCTTCGGTCTCCTGTGATGTCGACCAACCTTTTTGCTATTTCTTTAAATAGCCTTATAACACCTTCTTAGATTCAAAACAACTATAAATAATTCTAGGTACTTACAGCAAAATATAATAAAACAAATGATGATGTAACAAATAATATTCGGTTGATTAAATTTTCCACTTAAAAGTTATTCTACGCGTGGTATTCTAACTTAATGTAATAATGTTAAATTTACATAAATTGTAAAAGGTCGCAACATATTTTACTTCGGTTCTGGCCATTTTGTTAGCTGATGTTGTATAATATAATTATTTTACGAATATTTCACACAAGTAGGCAGAGGTGCGAAGTAGCGTCACATACACTTTTTGTCGGAGATATACTTTGTGTGCCGATTTGACAACTCAAGCACGTCAGTACTTACGTCTTTGAATTGCTTCTCAGACGTATGCAGGCTTCCTCACGATGTTTTCCTTACCGTAAAACTCGTGGTGTGACTAATCACTGTACTGTTCAGAAAAACTTATTAGTACAATCGGGATTCGAACTTCCGATCTTTGTGTCGTAGGCAACTACTCGAACCACTCGGCCACCACGACTTTTATATTGCTTACTTCAACACAAATAATTCGTTTAAAATTACAGTTACCAATCATATTCGCCAAAATGCGCACATTTTACAGCCTACATCTCCAATTCGATATGCATTTCATGACAAACGATTTCACGCAACCATGCAACCATATCATTGGATTTCACTTATTAAGTATTACGGTAATTGGTAAATTCGTTATTACAATTCGATGGAAGATTCAATTAAAAATAATATCAAATCATTTCCCATGAAGTAATAATGCAATGTTATATTTTGGTAAAATATGAATACCTACCTACAGTCAAATATATATGCCAATCCAAACAAGTGTTACGTTACAAATACCTACTTAAGTTTTGTTGTATAAGGTTTATAAGTTGAATAATAAAGGTCGTAAGCCTCAATTTTAGCTCACTTTAAAATAGGAGGAGGTTTCTCAATTCGGCCGTAAATATTTTTTTCTTGTAAGAATCCAATAATTTGAACATGTTATATTTAACTAGAGTCCCTACTCTAGTTAAATATAACATGTTCAAATTATTGGATTGGATTGGTGATAGTAAACCTGGTAGTACCCACACCCTTGTGGGTACTACCAGGTGGTGTTTGACCTCTGGGATAAAGTTACCTATCTTCTTACCAGTGTTTTATAAAATTTAGAAATTGTATTTTTTTAATAAGTGTAATTTATGACATACCTTCGTAAAATATATATTACAGACACATCAGCCTATCATTTGAAAAAATAAGAATATCAAGAGTGTATGGCCCAACGAATTCGATTGTCGGCCCCAAGGTATTCCATTATCAGCAAGGTTGACATTAAGAACTTTAGGAGCTAGCTATTGTTGAGGCTAAGCTAGGCATGCTATCGTACTGAGCCGATATAAAAACACATCGTATTTACGGGGCCAGACATTTGAGACATTGCATAACCTGATCCTCACTTGATAAGTTTTTACCAACGTTCGCGTGACTTACTTTATTTTTTATTCTTATAAAATTACTTGTGATCAAATTACAAAAATTGTTATTAATTTGGTTTCAATAAATTATTAAGTATTTTATCCAAGTTTCCTGGCGTCGTGTTGGTCAGAACAATATGCTTTTATTCATATAGATACATATGTATGTATCTACTGCACGTCATGCGATTATCCAATTAAGTAATATATGTTATCCAATTTATAGCAAATTAAAATAATTTTAAAATTACGTCCTCGGGCCCTTAGGTATGTCTTCATCTTCCGCTCATATGGAACAATTACTTCGAGTTATGGCTTAGCCAGCCATCATTCATTCGAATACAAAATTTGTCGAGCTATTGCCGAGGTAATTATTTGGCATTGTAGAAGCAAGCAAGGTTATGTGACTGTGCCGTATACGCTTAGCAAATACTGCTTTTTAAGCTATAACAGAGTAATGCTCAATATACAATGCTCATGCTCAATATACGTCCTCAATAGACACTCAGACACTAGCTCAAATAAAACGGTTATAAAAACCATTCAATTGAATATTCAATAATGATTGATGTTTATTCGAACCAATTTATAAATTGCTAAGATTAGATATATCGTTCACACTACCTTATCCCATAAGAGGTTTAACTTTTCACCGAAATGTATACTTACTGACACTGAATTACCAAAAGCCGATCATACCAGTTTTGCTACTATGGACTAGTACATCCATTTTGCGTCACTACTAAAACTTCACGTGCCCATAAATAAATTTATAAAAAACAAGATGAATGATTTCCTCTCAGCTTAATATTATGTTAGCAGTTTAGATGATATCTGTGGGATTAAAAATTTGGACCAAATATTTGTTGGCTCAAACGATCAGCAAATAAGCTCATGAAGCGTATACAACAACAACAGGGTAGTTGTTATAGCTAATTGAGGAAATATCCGACGTCTCGCCCAAGGCCAATGTGTTGCCAAATGATGGCAAAAACTGGGAGGTCAAGACACTTTGCATGACTAAAGATGTTAGAAAAACATGAACAAAGAGCAATATTTCAGACTGTTCCACATCTACCAGAGAAGCTTATATTTCAGAAATTAAGACTATCAATGTCTGCAATTCATATGGAGCGAGTCGTCTTTCCGAAATACATTGTTAGTTTTCATCAGTGTCAACTGGGTTATCGATCACTTTGATCATCCACAAAGCGGCAATTGTTCAGAAACCTTGAATGGAACACAAAAACCGCCATTATTAATTTAATTGTATTCGAACGTGATGTCACCTTGAAGACAAGATCATTACACACAAAGTAACCATCAGAAGATGATCTCCGGCTAACAGTATAATCTTCACCATGAACGCTAAATTCCCACTAAATGGTACTCAAGCCGTGGAAGGTCGAACTAAAATGGTGGCGCTATCCGAACTTCACTCTCACAAACCCATTGTAGGAACCGGTTACAAAGAATCCGCTTTGCGTCTTTTAGCCACGTGTAAATATTTTAATTGATGATATGCGGAAGACAAAAAGTCATGATATCAATCGGCATTTTGATACTGGTTCCCAATCTATTCATAGATTGAATACCATTGCCTGTTCCATAATCTGTGTCTTCAAGTAGATAATTTGACGTCCAATGCTAGGCGGTCGTGTTCATTTGAACGAATTCCTGTCATTCAAAATGTCTCATGTTGTTTCTGTTAACTACGTTAATAGTTGATAGCAAAATATAAAAACTGGGTACATAAATAACTACATATTATATATAAATTGTGATTATACGTTGTAGCTTTAATTTACAAGCCACAAAACTTTTATTATTCCCTCATGACTCCCGAAGGGGTGATAGATAAAGACACGAATGCGTAGTAGGGCTGTTTCGCAGTAGATGTTTAGGTACCAATGTGACAGATGGCGAGTCCATTTACATTTGAATTTCTTCTTAATTTTATGCAGCAAATGAAGGCAGCAGAAAACGCGATGCATTCGTTTCTTACGTCACTGTAAATCTTGTGTGATTGAGCACTGTACATAACTTCAGAAAAAAATAATTCGTACAGATACGACGACTACTCGATACATTCGGCTACCACGGCATAAAACGTTGAATAGAGTGCAATTAAAATGAAATAAAATTTAAGGTGTAATTTTATTGGAAACGTTGCCTGTTCATAATATTCCTATATAAAGGAAGCAGCCCAGTCCGGCGAACAATGTGAAACATGAAAATTATAAACTTTCACAGCAATTATTAAAACTGTCACAGAAATTGGAAATAATAGCATGCTCGGTTCATGAAAATAATGTTGGTAATATGAATTGAATGCTATTCTTCGGTAAATTTGCATTTGTTGCCAATGTTGCCAGCTTTGATGGGACTTACCTCATATAATATTTAATGTTGCTTTAAGGCGACAGATAGCCCAAATAAGGCCAAAAACCATAAATTTTTAAACTGTCTGATCTAATTGTTTTTGAAAGTTCAACAATCTGTATGTAATAATGTGTACTTTTTTATTTAATACGTTACAAGCAATAATATAATATAATTTATAAGTACCGATAATTAAATAAAACATAAATACCGTCAAAGCAGATATTTATATGAGTGTTTTTCATAATAGTACATACATATTATCACACCGAGTCCCTAACGGGGTAGGCAGAGAGTATAGAGCGCCAGTTCTCTTTTGACTTACATACCTCTTTCGCTTCGTCCACATTCATAGTCTCTTCATACATGCTCGTCGGTTTCGAGTACTTCTTCTAGTCTTCCTCTACCTCTTCTTGCATACACTTTCGTTTTGTAAATCTGGTTCGTCAATCTTTCTTCACTCATCCTTTCTATATGTCTAAACCAAAGTATCCTTTCTTCATTTTTTACCATCACATCCTCTGTCACGTCAGTTGTTTTGCGCATCTCTTCATTGCGGCATAATAATAAATATATGAAATAATTATAATCGAACGACGAAAAGACAAATTTTGTGTTATTTTAATAGATACATCTCGACTGTAGTCAGAAAAGCGATTGAATTCAAATTCAATCTGGAAGTTTTAGTCTTGATTGTTTTCAACAAAGTTTTGTTTGCCCAATAAATATGCTAATAATATTAATTGCTTGGTATAATAGGTTCTCTATCGAACAGTATAAAAACAATTACCTATTTTCGCAAATTTCTCAAGCCAAATCTGAGACAGAACCCTTTTTGATTTTGAAAAAAGAAATATTTCCACCCGAGAAATCTAATAAAAAAATTATGTTCTTTTATAATTATGGCTTTTCTTATGATCTGACCTTTCAGACCTATTAATCATAATAGATTAAGAAACTTAGAACGTTAATTCAATAAGACCAGTTCGAAAATTAATATCAAATAACCCTATTTAAAGTCTACTGAAGGGTTGAGTAATAAATGTTAAAAATTGATTTTTAATCGGAATTAACAACGATATGTACATACGTATCTACATTGAACATAAAACATTTAGCAAGTTGAACTTTTTGTTACTTTTAGTACACAGTCGTTATTTGTGTATTTGTTCAGTGATGTTTGATGGTCGAACTTTCATCGCTGAGATACATTGAGTACTTCCTCTGCCTACATTAGGGTCAGTTTATACAAACATCTGTCGATAAAACGATTCGGATTTTGACATCAAACTAAACAGTTTACAGTTTGCTATACATTTCCACATGGATGGCACGACAAACTCACAAAAGTGACATTATAATGTTGGAATTGCACCGAATCGTACAACATTCGATCGTGTGGTGAGAAGTACATATTCGAGTTAGTAGATGGTGATTGTAAATCTGTCAAAAGCCAAATTACAGCCACGCGAGCCATGAAAGGCCCTTTGAGGTGGAAGTCGTGTGTGCGTGCTCCGCCACTCGTGATGGACGTCGATAACTTTGCGGCGATATAAATTGGAACTATCTCTTCATAGCACAAAATAAAGCTGCCTTCCATATTAGCCTGTTTGTTGATCCGTTAACCCCTCTTCTAATACCCAACAGATGTCACTATAATCTTTACCATTTACATATGCCTTTATATCTAAAAATTATATATCTTCACGCCTACCCACAAGGGTTCCAGAAGGCAGATGTGTGTACGTAGTATCCACAAACCCACTTTTCGCCAGAGACATTAGATTAAATATCATTGACCAGAGATGTATAGTTTAGATGCAAACATGACAGATGGCGAGTCCATCGCCGTTACTCAATCATAACTATACATATGTACGTCTTTGAATTTCTTTTCAAACATATGCAGGCTCGTTGTATGTAATATTATAGTACCTGGATGACCGAGCTTAGCTCGGTACTTTTCAGATTTATATTTTTTCGTACGAATGACATACTTATGACAACCAAACACTCATTGGCTTAAAGTTTGTTGCTTGGCAACGCTTTATCAGTGGGGAAATTCATATACTAATGAAATTGTTAGAGATTTTCAATGCCTAAAAACACGGATAAAACGACTTTTTTTTTAATGAAACCTAGCTAGATCGATTTATCGCCCCCGAAATCTCCCCCTTACCAAATTTCATGAAAATCGTTGGAGCCGTTTCCCAGATTCAGATTATATATACAGATATATACAAGAATGGCTCGTTTAAAGGTATAGGGATTATATTGTTTTCTACTAACAAACTACATATATTTTTATTTATACAACAAGAGTTGCAAACTTCCCCCCTGCCCAAGGAGCTCATTACTGGAAACCTTATTCACCACGTAGGAACACAACACAAAAAACAACACATTATCATAAATAACAATAAAATGTCGGAATAAAAAAACCAGAAAGCAAATTGTTATCACGTCAATATGTTATGACACTCGAATAGATGGCAAAAGTAGAGCTGCGGTCGATGTGATAGTGATTAGTTACGTTACGCAAGAATGGCTATCATTTCATTAGAGGTTATTTCACACGTATCCAAATTCAGAGCGGTGAAAGCTAGATTACGTAACATAAGTACCAAACTCAGGTTATAAATTAGCATAAATATGTGGGAGAGATTTGTGAGAACATACTCGCATTATTGTCCTAACAGTAGATACTAGGTAATTTGAGAAAGATGGTTCGATAACTTCTAGCATAATATGAAAACAATTGGAAACAATGTATTTATCCCTTTTAATTTAACAATAAGTTAGCGGTACAGTTGTGATACTTTTTAGTATAAAACCTTTCCTTCACGATGTTCACGTAATCTCAATAAACACATATTTATATAAAAATTGCTTTCTAAAGATAAATTTACTCTTCGTGACAAATCAAATCAATATTAATATTAAAATCTTTCGTAATCAAGAACAATCGTCTTTTCTGTTTCAAACGAAAACTACGTGATGGTTTTTTTTACTACTGGAAACTGACAATAAGTCCTGATGTCTTAGCATCCGAAAACCTCTTAGGGCTACCAAGGCATATGGAAACTTCTAATAATTTTATTAATCTCCTCACTGTATTTATATAGACGTACTTATCGTAACAAAATAAAGTGACAATCGATACACTCATTAAATTATTTATTTCATGTCGCAATACTAAATGTACAGGCAGAAACATAATGCTTTCATGGCGATGATTCATTTGGACGTATGAGGCTGACCGAAGGATGAGGCGGCTGTGAATGAGTGACGTGGGGTGCTGTGACAGTTCTCATTATTCATTTGAACGTTCTATTTTGTTGAACGTCACCAGCACAACTTGATCTGTGCCTCATAAGTCTTCACTGAAGGTACAAACTGCACGAATAATGGTAGAACAAAAGATATGTTCTCGTCCTCACTCTACGTAAGTAAGTACTTACAAAGATAACTCGTAATGGTCCATTTCATTTGAAGCTATGTCGAGCTCCATAAAAATAACAGTTGCTTAATTTGTTCAAGTTTACTTCTAAAGACTGTAACTTTTATTTTCCTCTAAAAAAGAAATAAAGTTGTGACAATTCAACGGAAATGATTTAAAGAATTACGAAAAATATGGTTTGATTTCATAATGGTTCGAAACGTGATTTGACAATGCGAGAAAAAAGTAGTTGAAACGAAACGAAGTTAAATTCGATATTGGCAGGTAAGCAAGGAGGCCACAGTATCACTTACAACCAAACCTCCTTGGATTGGATTACTACCGCGGTTTGCTCGGTCAGAGTCAGTCGAAAAGTATATTTTATTACAATTGATTAATTAAAAATCGTAACAATGTGAGTTTAATACCAAACTATTGACCTAATCAGTACTAATATAACATTCACGTAAAACAACTTAACAACAGAAAAGAAAATCAAACACACATTTTCAGTCTTATTAAATTGACAACCGGCTACTATCTCGTCAGCGTTCCATGAATATCCATCCAGAAAGAAATGGTATTTACTCCTTGATAGACCCGAGTGGTTAGAGTAGTCGCCTGTAACGCAAAGATTGCATGTTCGACTTCCGACTTAAAAAAAATGATTTTTCTGATCGTCACGTTAGCAAGTAAATATGTCTCCGGCGAAAAGATGTTACTATACCATGACTATACCTTTAACTTGGGATCCCTTTTATCAAAGCTTGAAGGCGTAGAAACAGGATTTAATAGCGATATATATGTATGTATTACACGTACAGTGTAATAAAGTCGTAGACCGCGAATGCTCAACGTCGAAGCTTGGTTTGTTTGTGACAGCTGCTAAGTCAAACAGAATGTTTTACCTATCATAGAATTTATTGTGAAAGTGTTCGATCGATCCTTTATATGATCTACTTTAAGGTTCAATATTCAAATGTATTTCCTTTTCATGCGGAGTGAATGACTTTGTCAATTTAAAAGTGAATCCCAAATTTGCTTCGTAGTACGTTATTTAGGAAATTGCAAGCATATTCTGGATTATACTGAACACATTAAAAGAAAGGCATGACAGAGACTTTATGCAGAGCAAATATGTCGTTGCTTACTTTAAATTTTTTAACTAATTTGAGTGTTCTGCCAATTAAAATATTTCTTAATTGAATTCATAGAATAAGTTTGAGTAGTTGGCACACTTTATATAGTAAACAAATTGGGGAATCTGGATACTTTTCTTGAGCAATATTACTATAAGGCTTCACTTCAATGTATGGACAGCAAAACACATCTACACTTCTTTTTACAAAATCGGCATACTATTCACGTATTTAAATGCATTAAAACCGTCTGCTACGTGCATTCATCTGAAAATTGCCAATGCTGCATAAAGATCGATTTTAAAATAAGAACGAACGCATTTCACACAGAATCTTCGCCTCATGCAGGATCTGTATGTCTGCGGTTTTGACATTATGTTGGTATGAAAAAACTTTGTCGTATCATATGACACGGAGTATGCGTGTACGTACGCAGTGGTGACTGGTGGCGTATTGTCTTGATTGTCTCTGTGCACATCCTGAACGCGGGTCAACGATCTCCAATGAAAAGCTGATTTCTAACAGTTCTTTTGTCATGTAATGGCAATGTTCGCTAGCATTCTATTTGAGGTACATAATGTAAATACGTTTGATGTCCATTTGCCAGAGATGGTATTCAGTTGTGTACTCGGAGTATGAACTTATATGTTTGTGAAGGGTTTCTAAAAATTATTACTTACAAAATGAATACTATCTTATATTTGTTCATAGGTATCCCGAACGTTTTAAAATCGTTGTGAAAAGATACTCTCTTTCCCCTGTTGGGAGGGGATGAAGGTATGTATATACAAAATAAGGAATAAACATTCAAAAAGTGAGAACCGTTATAGCGTAGAGTTGCCATTTCGACGCATTAAAATCTTAAATCTTTTCGACGTGTATAATTTACGAGTCAAGTAAAAACGGTAGCTATCCGTGAGTGCTCATTAAACATTAATTCAACTGCATTTTGATGACTTTAATTAAGCTGGAGCATTAATGATTGGTTCAGTAGTGCGATATCACTAAGTGCCACTTATATGTATTAAGTAAATGCTACTAAAGTAATAATGGATGAGTACCGTATATTTAAGTATAAAATGTAGAGACGAAGTGTTCGATTTTATTGTGGTTGCTGGAGAAATTGGGACACGACACTTTTCCCTTCAAACACTGTGTTACTTCTTAACGCTATGTAGGATAAGAATTTAATAACCAAGATGTAAGCAAGACTGAAACTACGACAACCGCTTATCACCAGATAAACTTAAGTTACATACATACATATCATCACGCCGAGTCCCCAACGGGGTAGGCAGCGATTATAGGGCGCCAGATCTCTCTAGATTTACATACCTCTTTCGCTTCGTTCACATTCAATCAATCTCTTCATACATGCTCGTCGGTTTCGAGTATTCTTGACGTTCCCGTCCTTTGCAAAATATGTGGTAAATGAAATCAATTTGGTAAGTTGTTGATTAAATTTGGTAATTTATCTTGTGACGTATTCGTAATCGCAACATATCTCAGAAAGCTTTCTAAGTTTAAATCAGGAAAAGTACTATACTTCAATAAAATAGATTGGACAATCCCCAATATGTAATGTCATCAGGGTCACATAATTTGCTTGCTGTGTGCGGTCATCGAACCCACTACTAATATATACATATCAGCTCTTCTTTTGTTTTTTCACGTGCTAAGTACACTGTATACCGTACTAAAAACGCGCAATCAGCTTTTCTAGAGATTAATCTGCACGGAGCTAGTAATTCGCCCGTTTCTCGGGTTCAGTGGGAAGTGGAAACAGATGTCCCTGATAGTGGAAATACTTATGGACTCCCGAGTTAGCGTAGTCACGGGAATGTTTTCGTTTTACTTAGAAGCTTAGTTTAACTTCCTCATTGATTTAACGATCATGCTTGTCAGCTAGCTAGTAGCTAGCTAGTCTGTAAGTCGTTAACTGTATGTATGGATTGACTATAGCTATCATATTACATCAAAAGTGAAAAAGGACGCAACCAAACATCAAACACCTTTTAAATTACACTGACCGTCCTCAAAATATTATTATGTATACCCACATATCAAGCCGAGTCCGTCGCGGGATAGGCAAATAATTTAGGATATCAGTTCCCCTAGGCTAAATATTGTACGAAATATATATATTTATAGTCGTGCTTGAGTAATAGCGATGGATTAAAATATATCTCTGGCAAAAGTGGGTATGTGTACTACCTACACACCTTTGCCTGCCCCTTGTGTCACACCAAGAGGTTTACGGTGAAGCAAAACATCAAGAGGACGCCTGCATACGTCTGAGAAGCAATTCAAAGAACCTACGTATAATAAAATTGTGTCCATAAAATGTAACTATTTATTATTGTATTGTATGCAATTACATTTTACAAACCAGTTTAAAATTAACTAAATGCTACTTTATCGGGTTTGGACAGCTGTTAACTATCGAATTACAACGGTATCTACTTGAATTACTTGTTACGTTTTCGTAAAGCCGGTGTTAAGTTACATCATTAGTTTCACATTAGCCTTGTAAGGCATGTTTAATGCGATCAATACTATTTCTTTGCCGCTGTATAGAGGAGTTCGTGACTGAGTTATTCTATACTAAGCCTAACTACTCGGAAGTCGGCACCTTAGTCCGTGTGTCCACTTCAAAGGAGAATAACACGTACATACATATACATATAATCAGGTCGAACTCCTCACGGGTAGTGGAGCTCTAGTTCTCTCTAGACTAATACTTCGAGATTCTTCCAGCCTGCTTGCACTCTTCCGTGGGACAACGATTGGGACAAGCCTTTAATTCGTTTTTAGTTTGTAATGTATTTTGTTGTCGTAATTTTAAATAATGTAAATTTGTTGCTTTTATACTAACTATGAGCCGCGGTTTCATCCGTTCAAAATATTATTTCGTTGGTATATTTTTTCTGCAATAAAATATATCTTATGTGTTTTTCATCCAATTCTGTCCAGCTGTTCTTGTGTGATTGACTAACAAACATCGATACATCCGCACCAACTTTCACATTTATGATATTAGTAGGATGTTCAATATAAATTTGGTACTTACTAAAGTAACTACAAAATAAAGATAGTGTTATGAACACGTTCCCAATTATAGTCTTTGAATGGAAATGCATATAACAGGAAATGTAAGTCGGCTCAGAAACGCCTCTGCCCTCAATTTCACTTTGATCTCTGTGAATGAGACATCTAATACCACAGAACTGCAACTACTCATGTTTCTGCTGGCGGTATGCAAATTTAAATCCACTTTGGACTGTAGGTTAAGCGGTTGGTTTACCACGTGGGTTGCGGGTTCTGTTCTCCGATAATTGTATTGTTTGAGATCTAAATCGTCTAGATCTTGATCTGAGTATTACTCTTACAATGTAATATATTTTAACAATAATATGTTTTAGAGTACCTTTTGTCGTACAAAAATTAAGTACAACCAATTTTTTTATACCACTAACGTGGCAAACGAACTAGCTGCCCGCCTGATGATAAGCGGTTACCGCCACCAATGAATGCTGGGAACACTAAGTGTCACGAATCTCTTCTCAACCTTCCCGAAAAACTCTATGCTGTAAGTACAATAGTTTCTTAGGAAATTCCAACAGGGAGTTCAGCCACAGCCTGAGTTGTGATTTTAACAAATTCTCTGATAAACGATTTTGTTTATGTTATTGTCCCAATACATACCAATGAACTAAAAATAAATTAAATTCAAAACAGGTCTACCTACTGGTGCGTATTAAAATAAACCAACACAATAAAGATTACCTACTTTACAAGCGCGGATTAATTCGCAATCCGAGTTGAATGCGCGCGAGCGCTATGTGATGTTGCGCTGCTCATCTGTACGTCAAAGCCTCAAATATTTATTATTACGTAAAGTGCATTTGCTCTCATTCCGACATTTTATTACGCTGAACGGTTTGATGGGCGCGCGTGCCACGGAATTGATTCGGCGTGTTCTCACGTACATGACAAATTGCTGTTGCATTCACTTGAGTCTATATCAAGTGAACAATTCAAGATTCGCCTAAGTTCTTCTTGTATAAGAATTTGAAGAAATTCAAAGACGTGTGAATTTGTTCTTGAGAAACGACGATAGACTAGCCATCTGTCACGTCGGCTAAATATGTACTAATCTTGAGGAAAGGGTATGGACATAGTACACAATTTCTAGACTAGTTCTTCTAGCTACAGCATATCAAGTATAATGTAATAATAATATAATATATCCTCACGCCTTCCCACAAGGGTCCCCGAAGGGGTAGGCAGAGGTATTTAGGTAATACCCACACACCTACTTTCCGCCAGAGGTATATTAGGTGCCAACGTGACAGATGGCGAGTCCATCGCCGTTACTCAGGCACGACTATACACACGCCTTTGAATTTCTTCTCAGACGTATGTCGGTTTCCTCTCGATGTTTTCCTTCACCGTAAAGCTCGTGGTGTGACTAATCACTGCACTCACAGTTTTCACTCAGAAAAGTTCAAAAAGTATAATGTGTTTTGTAAAATATTTGCAAAAAGGCAAGTAATGATTTGTTTTATATTTCATAGATATATCTTGATTCATATCATGCTATTGTTCTCAACCGCGTAGGGCCTTTTACGGCACTTTCTTGAGAACTGTATAAATGTAGCTTTATTAGTCTTTACATTGTAGACCACCTTTGATAACGTTATAAAATGCCACTTAACTATATTGGAAGGCAAATTCCTCGGGGAATATAAAGTATTCCTTATTTATTCATGCAAATATGGTATGAAATAATTATATGTATAATATAACCTTATAAAATTCATGAACTATACTCGGTTCATAAAATAAACTGCTTTTACAAGCTTACACATTATGAATCTTGTCTTCCGTTATTTCACTCACACGGCTCTGTACCAAGTCTAAAGTTTAAACGAACATTTTTGCCACCACTTGGCCACCATGTTTTTTAATTTAACGATATCGATATTAATATTTGAAGCGAAAGTGTGTGCAAGAAGAGTCAGAGGAAGACCACGTTCCAACTACCTAGTATCAAATCAATCGGACACACAAGGACGGGAACGACAAGAGAACTCGAAACCGTCGAACATGTAAGGAAAGAGATCATTCGGAATAGAGTTATTTTTTTCATGATTAAAAAAATATCACTGTTATATAATAAGATCGAATCGATCGGACGCTCAAGAACGGGAACGTTAAGAGTACTCGAAACCAAGGAGCATGTATGAAGAGACTGATGAATGTGGACTAAGCGAAAGAGGTTTGTAGGACTAAACAGAACTGGCGCTCTCTGACTACCCCGTTAGGGACTCGACGTGATATTATATTATATTAATATTCCACATATATTTTAAATGCGAAAGTTTGTAAGGATATATGTTCCTCATTCACGCAAAAACAACGGAACGGAATTAGAAAAAAAATTGCACTAAGATCGATGATTAGCTACATTAACACAAGATATATTTTATTTAGAACAAAAGCTACCATTTATTTGAAATATTACGCGAGTGAACCGCGGGGCACAACTAGTCTTGTGTATTTCTTGTGTAAACGTCCGTAATGCTAACCCATTCTATTACTGTGTAGCATGTATCTATTACACTGCCGTATACTCATGAAGCGAAGCCTTTCAGAAGCCCCACATGACTAATCTGTCTGGGTAGTCAACCCTGTTTCCGGCAGGCGGTATCACAGTCAGCATGGCAAACCTATAAATATTGAGTATATATACATGTGCTTAAACTTATAAAGCCTACGGAGGGATTACCCTGCGATGTAATCCCTCGTGACGTATTTTTTTTGGAATTATATTTTTTGTATCCATGTATAGAAATGATTACCTAATAATCCCTCGGAATAGTGTTATTTTTTTCCATGATTAAAAAGCACTCTCAATGTCTAGAGAGTACTGGTGGGAGAAACTCAATTCTCTCTGCCTAGCCCGTTAGGGAATCGGCGTGATGATATGCATGTATGTATATAATCTTATCTTACTTCTTAAAGTTGAAATTGTGATAGCGTATACTTAGGAATAGGACATAGGCTATTGTTTTATCTTGAAAAATTCAAAGTTTTATTATAATTATATTATAATGTATTATGCTCCTTCACGGCATAGCGGCTGAACCGATTCTAGCAGGAAAATACATAAGCAACTTTTTAGAACTCCACGCGGGCGAAGCCGCGGGCATAAGCTAGTAAATAATAACGGCTGAGTAGACAATTCGTGAAAGCCTCAGAGCAGAAACTCACTTTCGCATTTATAATATTAATTTGGTTTAACATTACTACTACCGATAATGCATGATGCTCATTAGTTCAATTAATTGTTATATTATGCTTTAAAAGTATACCTTTTATTCATCTCGATGTTTACCCGTTACCAGAATATGTATATCCTCACGCCTTCCAACAAGGGATCCCAGAATTTATAGATATAGAAAGGTACTTATCAATAAAAAAATATATCATATCAATTTTACATGGGAAACCACAGGGCACAGTTTGTTTAGTCTCAGCAGCCAATAGAATGAAATCCGCAAACAGCTCAGGTACTGGCACAATGTCATGGTATGAAGTCGATTATTCAAGCGCACTGCAATCAACATCTGTCACCGATCTCCGCCACCATTTGCATGCCAAACAGCTTTACATAAATACCACAACAAGAGTAATACAGCTAATTGTACTCAGTACTGTTTCGTGAGTCCAAACAAATATTAAGACAACGTTGAAGATATGTTTGACTTTACTACAATTGCAAAAGAATTCGTGTACTTGACGCGACCTACTTTACCGTATACACATATGTGTGTTTAGCTAAGAACTTGTGATAAATTAACCGTAGAATACGTTAGAAAGTCACAACGGATGCATACACCTTACGTAACGAAATATAAAATATATGAGCATATGGTTAGATTTATCTTCACGACTTCCCACAAGGGTCCCTTAAGACGTGTGCCTTAAGCATCACCCTCATTTCGCCAAGGATATAATTAGGTGACAGCTTGACAGATAGCGAGTCCGTCGTTTCTACGCGTATGTAGGTTTACTCACTTTGAGATCCTATACCGGAAAGCTCATGTAGTGATAACTCACTGTACTTAAGTTTAGAAACACACACTGTTACAGATCATATTGGTACAGATCGCGCGAGTTCCAACCTACGATTCTTGCTTCGCAAGGGGCTACTCAATCACTCGGCAATCACTGCATTGCATATATCTGTCTATAATATACTTTCTTAGAAAAAATAACAAAATCCTAACATCGAACAAACATGACTTATTCATCAAAGAAAATTCCTCAGTATTTAAAATCAAACATCGCAAGTCAAGCATTCGTAATCAATAACTTTGCTTATTCGAAGCGAATACATTTGTAAGTCATAAATTTCAACACAAATCAATGAAGCGAATCTGGCATACTGTAATCATATTCATACAAAGTTTATGGCTCGCTTCCAGTATAACCAATTACATGGAAATATTTTTTAAAAGTCCACCTTACAACTGTTTATGATGCCGGCTGATGTATGGTTTCCTAGATACCATGCAGTGTTTCCCATTAACTGCCTTAACTTAACTTGCATTGTCAAGTCAAATATTTATTGTAATTTATTCCGACACCAACAAAGTTTCCTGAGTTGGCATTCCGTTCTTACAATAAGTACGTACACATGCATAATTCTCGTTCGCCATTTTCTAATTTACATATCGCTAAATAAGAGGCGTTATGAGTGAGTTCGGGAATTATATGTTCAGCTTATTTTCGCCCCGCTTTCGTTTATTAATTTGATTCCCAGCCTCGTAATTCTAAAGCTTAGCATATAAATATACATCACATCGTGTCCCTCACGGTGGGTAGAGAGAACAGATCGCCAGACCTATTTAGACTTACAGACCTTTCGATTTATCTACATCCAACAGTGCCTTCATATGCATTCTTCTTCATATAGGTGAGTAGTCGATCGATTTGATCTTGGTAGTTGGAATGTGGTCCCTGTTTGCTACTTTTATTTTGTTACTTTAGCGTCATAATACATCAATCAGTTCAAATAGATTGAACGCTCAAGAATGGCTACCTAGGAAGAGACTGATGAACGTGGACGAAGCGAAAGAGATATGTATAAAATATTTTAGTACTTTAGACACCCGTACAAATGTTTCAATATTGAAGTTGAGTGGACCAGTCAATGCGGCGGCAGGGTAGTAAATGAGATAAAATCACAGTATATTCGCGTTGAAAATATAAAGGCCCGTCCCTACTCATGTTAGTAGGGTAGGCTTTTAATAAGTAGGGTGCTAATTTTACTTTACAACTAAGTAGATACTCACATACGATAAATTTCAAAACTTCGGCCGATTCCATACGAACGCGAGTACAATTAGAAACTTGTGTAAGTTAATAACTGTGACCTTTTGTTACTTCGAGAAGGTATCGGGGAAGTTGACTGAAAAGTTTTTCAAAGGTTGAAATTGTTAGAGTTGTTATGAACATCACTCGTAAAAACAATGAGTATTTTTATGAGTAGATATTATGATAATAATAGATATATCATCATATACATCCCACATGCGCCCACTGCCGGGTATATAGCTCCCCGTTTCATATGCATACTAATATTTTGTCATATATCTATAAATATGTACTAAGTGGTGGTCGAATTTTCTGAAGCGAATATGCATACGTTATTTAATTTACAGTTATACATACATAATTGTATCATCACGCCGAGTCCCTGACGGGGTAAGTAGAAAGATTAGAGCGCTAGTTCTCTAGACAATCTTGTCAACAATTGACCTCTTTCGCTTCATCGACAATCATCAAGCTCTTCATAAATGTTCGCCGGTATCCAGTACTTCTGATGTTCCAGTAAAGAGTGTTTCTTCTTATGGACCAAGAAATTCCAGGATAAGATACAAATAAAGCAAATGTTTTCAAGCCAATATATCAATAAAAATACATTCTAGTCGGATCGCTCAGTAGGTGAACGGCAAAGTGGTTCCGAATAACTCTAGCTTGCGTTAAGTACGTTGCGATTTCACGGGAGGTTATTGCTCTTATTTTAAAATCAACAACATTTACTCCGTAAAAAAACAAAATTGTAATGGTCTCGAGTTCTCGAGGTCAGAGTAAATGGTGGGAAAAACGCAAGTTTCCCAATCAGAGGCGCCGGTAATGGTTGCAATGGCGTCCAATTGAATGCGAAGTTCACTCAGACAAAGGAGAGGCACAATTTTTTTTTTATTTTAAGCTCGAAAAAAACACAACTACTTGATAGGCTAAACCATGCTTTTAAATTATTAATACGATACGTGCGTAGGGACTCATGAATGTGGATGAAGCCAATGAAGCCTGTAAGTTCAGAGGGAACGCTCCACTCCCACTGTCTACTCCGTGAGGGTCTCGGCTCATGAAATGATGAAAGCAATATTCCCTTTTCTTAAGACATAAGAATTTATTGAAATTTCCTGTAAATTAAGTAAGAAATCATACTATCCTAAGTAATTTTCCCAAGTGATTAAGGAAACCTCATTTTATGTTACTGGCAAAACTTTTTGACCATACATGAGACATACCGGAGTCACAATTGAAGCACATATCGTACTTTTCCGATATTATAAAATTTAAGCGTATTAAATAATTACTGCATACAGTCCTACAGTACGCCTGATTGTATCAGACGAACTGTATGGATGTTTGCTACTTTGGAAGTACAAAAAACTGGAAATTTCCTACTTCCGCTGTCATTCATGGTCATTAGATAACATCGAATGACCCGTTGCGTTATTTATCGTCCTTCGTTTTATGGACGGTTGGGTACTCAACGTTCATCATAATTATGCATAAATAAGCATCTACATATGTATGTGATCGAATCAATGATTACGCAAATCAGCCTTACATTGGAGTGTCATGCTGTTGGTTGCCTGAGCATTCCACTCAGAGTGACGTAACCCCCATTAGCACACAATAGTCTATACTCCGTGAAGTTCTACTGAAATTCACATACATTGCTTCTCATCTGTCCGCGACGTCAATTAACTGGCCACATTAACAACTTCATTCATACGCAAATTGCTTGACCGACGCTTGAAATTCATTTGATACACTTTAAATGAAAATTGAGTTTGTTGATTGCTATCCTGTACTTATTGGCTTATTCTAAAATGTTAACGGTTACGAAATTCGGTATATTGCATATAGAACAGACCTACTTGTTTATCGAAGAAGCCTTAGTTATGTTATGTCAAGTGATAAAGTGCCAAACGAAACCTTACAAAATCCACATGCCAACGAAATGATCTTAAAAATAATCACAACAATACGCGAAGTAGGATTTTGATCATAATTCATAATGAGGAAGATAAGGCTTGTGTTTAGTTGACAAAAATGGCTACATAGGTCGGTCGCGAGTCCCGTCGCTCATTTGTCACACCCACGCGTCCGTGACAATAGTATGAACATGCTATTGTTTACAGAGATGTTGTAATCATTTATATTGTACTACCGCCGCAAAATAGTTCACCGGTTGCCGGGCCGTAGGCTGGAGATGGAAATGTCATGCGTTTGTTCATGTACGGTATTGTATGAGTCATATTATGTCGAGTCAAATACCAAAATTATATACAAACACCCTATATTACGTATCTATTCTTAAAGCCATGACAGAATCAGTAAAGCCGTGGTGGTCGAGTGGTTCGAGCAGTTGCCTGCGACGCAAAGGTCGCAAGTTCGAATCCCGACTGTACCAATGAGTTTTTCTGAACTTAAGTACAGTGATTAGTCACACCACGAGCTTTACGGTGAAGGAAAACATCGAGAGGAAACCTGCATACGTCTGAGAAGAAATTCAAAGGCGTATGTATAGTCGTGCTGGAATAACGGCGATGAACTCGCCATCTGACACGTTGGCACTAAATAAACTTAATAAAGGTGTATGGGTATTACCTATACACCTCTGCCTACCCCTTCGGGGACCCTTGTGGGAAGGCGTGAGGATATATTATTATTATATCTTTTATTCGTAAATACTTGAACAGTAACATAATCCAAAGTATTATTATATTAAGCCACAGGACCGGGCCATTACGCTAATATTACAAACCGCAATAACAGTATTTGATCTTGGAACAACATACACTTAACAATAAAAACAATAGAGTGAAAGAAATCCTCTTAGACGTTTCTTATAATTAGAAAACTTGGTTTTATCGTGTCAAGAAAGTTGCAAAGTAAGTCTCGCCGCTGGCATTTCAGAGTTTGTAAGCCACGTTTGTCGTTTATGAATACCAAGGAGATTTACATCGCATTTCTACTTTTTTAATGAACATTCTCTCCTTGTTTATGCAGCTGTCCCAGATTCTCTGATATATCAGTCCTGAAGTTCTATTAAGTATATTTTCACGCTGTCAACTCTATTCTATACACAAATAATGAAGTCAGTGTTTGTATGTTTAGAGGCGCTAATCTCAGGAAGTAATAATCCCATTTCAAGGGAGCGGATAATCTAATTACACGCGTAACTGCAACCGAGGGGCACAACTAGTTCAATATATTAAGCAACAATCTATTAAACGCCTATTAAAAAAAGATAAATATAGAAACATAGATAGATTATATATATAGGCAAATATTTGTGTGATGAACACGAGTATTTGTACCTTAGTCTTGGATGTCCTATGTATTTGTGTATATATCTATCTATATAAGTAAATATATCGTTGTCTAGTTACCATAACACAAGCTTTGCTTAATTTGGGACTAGGTCAATTTGTGTGGAATTGTCCCAGTTATTTATTTATTTATTTATATATAAGGCAAATCAATTAAAATTCAAATAAGGAAGTGATACTTTTACAATTGGTTCTAATCTCGTGTATTGATGTGATACTCGTATACATACAAACAAATTAGCCTCAATTTCCTTAGATACAACGTAGATTAAACCCACATTTCCACTAATCACTAGATAGTTGCAAATCATTCTTTGTAAAACATTATTTATTAACACTTCCATCACTATATATTCTGGAAGTCTGTTTATTTGTAAAGTCCAATCCAAATTTATTTCAAAAGCTATCCGACAATGTTACTCGCAACCGTCGCGACAATAACAAACTGTGCTTGCTCCCTGCAAAAAAGGCACTTTTGCATAAGAGCATATTTTGTATGGCACCAAAGATATATAATAAGCTTCCTACGGGTATTAAGACCCTTACATATAATTTGTTCCGAAAAAAACTAAAGTCAATACTTATAGGCAAATGTTACTATGATTTATCAGAATATCTAAATGACACGATCTAATTTGTGAAATGATTGTAAAATTTTACTTATTAATCCATAATTATTTTGAATTATGCATATAATATCATAACATTCATAATTTGTAAAAATATTAATTAGAATAATACACAATAAATAATGCCAATTATATTTAATTTATAATAAGAATTGTATAATTGTTTTATGAAATATTGTACGTCCAGACTGGACTAACTGTTGTGTCTTAGTACCTACTTCCTAACCACCACAATGTACACAGTTATTACAATAAAGAACTTACTTACTTACTTACTTACTTACTTACTTACTTACTCACCATAGAACACTGTAAAGCAAGGGTTTCTCAGTAAATTATAACGTTATATAAACTATACATGAGTCGTTGCACTTGCAAATTGGCTGACGTGTAAAAAGTAATCGATTCTAGTCAGGCTACTTCCATCATTTCCTTTGCGTGTTCACTAAGGAGTGAACTATATTCAGTTATGAACACGCAACGGAACTCCTACACACTCAGTATGCCATTATGTCATCCGAGGTATATATACTTCTCATAAGAAAAATCGAAACACCTTGCAAGTTTATGTTTTATAAAGATTATCAGAAATATAATATATGAGGTATTATTCACTATTAAACGACATTTAACATATTATTCCTAAATATACGCATTTTTCTGATAATGCTTACACAACATAAACTTGCAAGGTATTTAGATTTTTCTGATAGTGAGAGTATTAAGAATATATGTAATAGCACGGATGGACATTTATTTTTTAAGCATAAAATTAGCTTATATTAATCAGTGATAATGTAGCATCAAAATGTTGAAAGAATTTTTGAAATCGGCCCAGTACTTTTTGAGCCAATTCCTTACAAACATACTTACATACAAATCTTTCCTCTTTATAATATTAGTTTAGATAAGAAGTGTTATCAATGAATCAACTATTCACACCCGTGTAGGTTTCACGGTAATCATAATATTAAAACGTGATGAAAACTTTTTATGAAATTGGGACAATTGAAATTTGAAGTTAGAGAACAGAAAAATTTTAGTTTTTCACACTACAATCAAAGTAAAAACAAATGTTGTAAACTTTATTATTATTATAGGGTGTGAAGGTTGATAGAACTGCCTCACTGATTATACATAGTTATGCCCCGTAAGAGAAGCTTTACGAAATCAATTGGTTACGCCTAACAATATAAAGGTACACAATCTCGCATGTCATTGACCTCTAAACTACTCGAGTTACTGTTAATAAATTATCAAAACAACGGTAATCCCGTATGCAATTGCCGGGCACGCGATTATATAAAAAAAATATTGCTGGGAAATAGTAAAACTCTCCCCAATTAATGTGATTTATAAGTACGAACTGCATTTTAACGTACCATTTAACTTAACCCGTCATTAAGCTATTAAATAAAATTCAATATTTTGCTTGATATTGGTCGTTGAAACGTGGTCTACCTTTGCGTCTTCTTCCAGACACTTTCGACTTTCGAATTTTTTTAAAGTTTTGTCAACATTCGAAAGAAGTTTCGAAAACTCGACCTTACTATACGTCCAAATCATCGTTATATGCAATGGAAGATGTCTGGGTATATTAATGATAAACGAATAAATGAATTGTCGGTCGCCGAGGCCCCAAATAGAACGTTTATGGCCGCAATCATAAAGTTAGCTTATTCACCAACATGTGCTGTAAAGACATGCATATACATACATGCCAATGTATTTAATTAAAAGGATCTAGAATATATTTGGTTCCCTACTTTCGGGGTAAATAGAGCAGAGTGCCAGTTCTTTCTAAACTTAGAGAACTCTTACCCTTCATCCACATTCAACAGTCAGCCATTAGTAAAATAGTTGAACCTATTGTACTCTCTTGTGCTCCAAAGGTCAACTGTTTGAACTAAGCTTTGAACTTTATACATCGATTCGTACTTGGATGTAGATTAAAAACCTTAAGTACATTTTAATATTGTCTTATCTGTACAGTGTATACACAAGCAGCTGCGTAGCCAATAAATACTTATTTGCCTTTAAGTTGATACATAACGTCTACAGACCCACTCTTCCGGTATTTTAATCATTCGCGTCGCTTTGAGAATACAACGCTATACAATAGAAAACCAATAGGTTTGGTATCACGAACTGACTTTAAAGTTCTATGTAGACGGACCGAATTGCACTAACTAAATGCGAAAGCAATTCAAGTCTTATCCCATACAAAGGGAACAATAATCGCGGAAACCAGACCAAGTCTTATTTCAAAATGAGCTCCAAGAAAACTACTGACACAAATGCCTATTTACCTATCGACGTACTTATTTAAAAATATTAATATTTTATATGCAGGCATGCAGGTTTCCACTCGATGTTTTCCTTCACCGTAAAGCTCGGGATGCTACTAATCAGTGTAGGTACTTAAGTTCATAATAACTTTCAATCCTATGTTGCAGGCAACTGCTCGAACCACTCGGCCACAAAGTTTTAAAAAACCCAAGATTACACATACCTTATTTCTATGTGTGTCTGATAAATACGCATATACAAGGGCTTATCTAGGTTTTAAATGTATCATAAGATGCTCGTAAGTTGAGCAACTTAATTTCTTACATAATTGACAAAGTGCAGTTTCACAATGACAATCGAATGGAACGTATGTAAGTTAGTTTGCAATCTGTACACGCTATATGGTGGTCGAATAAGAATTCAAGACGAAAATCTATGACGAGGTTCGGGGTCATCAGTGCAAGCAATTAAACACTCCGTGTAGCAGTCAGAGTGCAGTCACAGTATAATAATGAGTATGAGCAGTGACAATGGGTTGGAGGTGTCGCGAGGCTCATTAGATCGAGCGTGAGGACGCTAATGAGACGCGATCGTATCGTATCCACCCGGCCGCGCCCGCGCACTTTCACTTCTTAAGGGCAAACATAGAGCAGATGATGGAGATGTGACTTATAATTTGGTTCGTAGGAAAATAGGTTCTAATAACAAAAGTATTCGAAACCGGAACATGTAAGAAAATACTGGTGTCAACGACGTACAAGTATTTGCTTACTATGTGAGGAATTCGGCATACGATCTACCTATGTATACATTTATTATATGTATACATACATATAGATTCGTCCACTGGATAAGCAGAGGGAGCAGAGTGCCAGTTTTTTTTTTATACTACAAGAGTGGCAAGCAAGCATACGGCCCACATAATGGGAAACGGTTACCGTAGCCTATTTACGCTCACGACACCTAAGTATCACTTGCGCGTTGCCACTCTGTGTTCGGAGAGTCATACTGTGTTGACAACATAATCAGTCTAATCTGACTATTTAAATGTCTGCAACAATTATTTTTGTAAAATAAGTCTAGGTATGTTAAGACTATTACACCTCTTCGTTATAACAATTAAGTAAACAAACCCTATTACAACATATTATAGCCATTATGTGCTTGTACAATATGTCTGACCTGTATGAACAAGTCTATAAAAATAATTCATCAAACGATTTGATCGCTTCAAATATTTCTAATTAAATTGAAAATGTAAATATGCTTTCTTTAAAAATATATTTGATCTTATTTTATTATTGTACATAATATATGCGATCTCTTCGAAAAATGTGCGGCGTCACGATATTAGATCGAATCCGCAATGAAGAGATTCGCAAATCAACTGGCGTGAATGAGGGCGTGATTGTAAAGATAAAGAAAGGCATGTTACGTTGGTTTGGACACATAGAAAGGATGAGTGAAGAAAGATTGACGAAACAGATATACAAAGCAAAAGTGTGTGCAAGAAGAGGCAGAGGAAGGCCACGTTCCAACTACCTGGATCAAATAGATCGGACTCTGAAGGACGGGAACGTTAAGAGTACTCGAAACCGACGAGCATGTATGAAGAGACTGATGAATGTGGACGAAGCGAAAGAGGTATGTAAGTCTAGAGAGAACTGGCGCTCTATACTCTCTGCCTACCCCGTTAGGGACTTGGCGTGATGATATGTATGTATGTATGTACATAATATAATGTGCATCTTGCTTTACGAGTTCGGATCACCTTCTTCGCACTATATAATCTATGATGAAATGTGAGCGCGAATCATGAGCACAATGAGCTTACAATATTTCAACGCGTGCCTTCCCAGCAACCATGTGGTTTTCGATATTAGAACCTTTCGTTGCTCCACGGAACACAGACTAATGATTGTGTAATACCAATAGGTGAAGACCCATTACTCCAATAGCTAGATATATTTCTAGACAAACCAAATGACTAACGATCGCTAGTAATTACAGTGGCAACGAAAGAAAAATTGCTTTGGAAATAACTAATTGAACTGCTACGCTGGCAATTTTCAAATGGCCTAAATACTGAACCTAAAAAAACATTTTTTATTTTAACAATGGAACGCTCCAGTTGTGAAATAAACTCCCTGTTGAGGTTTTTATAGAGAGTACAGAGTTGTGTTCAAGAAGGGTGTGAAAAAAAGAAGGTACATTTTAAAATCGGTAACGCGCGAATTATTCGCCTTGTGCTCCCATGTGACTATGCGCGTAGTAACCGCTTACCAGGCAGGCCGCTTACTCGTTTGTCACACTAAGGGTACAAAAGAAACATTATTTTGTCACGTGCTACGTCATAGGAATTTAATGTATGAAGAAATAAAAGTGCTTAATTTATAATAAAGGATTAAATATAGAACAGCGTTTAACGGTGCATTTTATAAGGTCTGACAACAAAATGATAACGTAAGTAAATTTTTGAAATGAGTGTAAGACATGAACGGTGACATAATAATTATTGGTAAACGTATGAATAGAGTAATTTCACGGCGTGTTGCGTGTGAGCCAAGTGATAATGTTGTCTCGCGGGGAATGGTCTCGCGTGCTGGTGGGCTTGTACAGAGCTTGTATATTACTAATTAGTAATTACACCCGCTCTGTGCGCTGTTGCCGTTGCTTATACAGCTTTATTTCACTTTTCTCCAACATTGTTTTTATTACAGTTACTGTACCGTCTTACATTTTGTACCAATTAGTTTAACTAACTGGGTGTTGTTTTATTTTATTAGTTTATTAAACTTCGTCCCTAAAGTAATTGTTATGCTTCAGTGTAACGTGTAGTGTACTGTTCCATTTTCGTTTGTGAGGAGATTATATTGTTCCTATTCGTCGGTCTAATTGCCTCCAAACGTTTGCCATCACAGTATATACCTACCTACGTTCATATTTACGTTGTGGAGATTATTTTCGACGCCCACTAACTAAGCGACTTAATGTACGTCGTAAAATCTACAGTGAGGTCGGAAGTTCCGCTGCGCCGGCGCTGCTGCTAACGTTCTCAGCACAATGCGTGAAATACGAGTAGGTAGGTAACTGGGTAAAAGGTGAGTGCTCTCCAACCTGGTACCCGAGCAACGATAGATACGTCTTGTAGCTTTCTACGAATCTGCACGTACCCACCATTGCACTCGGTGGACTTATTCAATTTCCCTTGGTGCTGTGATGAAATAATTGAACGTCATTAAGGGCTCCGTTTGAAACGTCGTTACTGTTTAAAACCTCTGTACATTGAAAAAATTATAGCAATTATTCAAATTACTCGAGTAACCGCAAGTTCACTTAACGATGTGCCCTTTCGGCAAACAGACCGGTTGGGGCCGTTGCCTTCTAGGATTGTTGTACAAGTTTTTATCATTAGCCACAGCAGCATTACAATAATGTATGCAGACCACTTACATCACACCAGTAGCAATGGTTTATAAGTGGTGCGTTGATCCAGTCATTAGGCGGAAAATTATTCCCAGTGGCTGCCGGCAGGTGTGGCAGGGATACTTGTATTGTGTGTACAGCAAAAAAAGTCGCCGACTCTGTTCTACCGATGACCACACGATGCAGTGCTATTTAAAAAACAAGAAAACATTGGCTAAGTGCGATCAGGTAGTACATTGAAACGGTTCCGTCCTATAAGTTTCCAACGAATTATAATAAATGCGAAATTTTGTGACCATGTTGGTTACCCTTTCAAGCAAAAAATACTGAACGGAAGCGGATGAAATTTTGCATCGTAAAGTTTTGTTTCAGTAGAATATGATACAGCCGTAACATATTGTATGAAGCGGTCTTCTCCTTAGATTTTATTATTAAAATTAATAATGGTAGCATAATAACTAGATCATCGTGTTAGCTCATTTGGTTTCGTATCTACCCCTGACTAAGATATTTCCATTCTTTTTCACGTTTCCCAATAGCCGAAGACTACCCTCTTGTTGCTAGGGATATAATTAGGCTTAAAAGTGATAGATAGCTAATATGTTGCCATCTCTCAAGCATCATTTTACATTTGCCTTTGGATGCCGTCTCAAACAACTGTTCCTCGTAAGGCTGGTGGTCAAAATCATTGACTCATAAACTAAATTATAGAAAAATATTATTAGAGACATAGGTAGTTCATTTAAATAGTACATATATTAGTGTAGTACTGAACTTCTTTTATAAATAGGCAAGCTCGATAGCAATCATAAAAAAATGGCCGTTTGCGTGGATACTAGCACAAGCACACGCTATATTCCCAAAGAAACTCGCTTAATTTCGGTCGGTTTGCGAATCCCCGAAGCAATCTTAATATCTAGATATATCATCTTAATATTACAGCATCGCTTCCAAGTATGCCAGGGGAGGTCTCATATAAATTACGCAGTATTATTTACCCCGCAAGAATCTCGTAGGACGCTTGCCTTACTAGGTTCTAGTTATCAAGGTTTTTATCTCACCTCACCTTTAAGTATGAAACCTAAGATATTCAATATTTCTCTTTTTTCAATATTTCTATTTAAATAGATTGAATATGTTTTTTGAGACGAATATTTTTTAATAATATATCGACATGCCTTGCCATAAGGGTAGGTAGGAAAGGTTAGGCAGGTGTTTAGGTAGAACCCACACAACAATTTTCCGCCAGAGATATACATCTTACATATTGGTGTTAACGTGATAGATGGCGAGTCCATCGCCGTTACTCAAGCACAACTATACATACGCCTCTGAATTGCTTCTCAAACGTACCCAGGTGTCCTCTCGATGTTTTCCTTCTACTTAAAGCTTGTGGTGTGACTAATCACTCAAGTTCAGAAAATGTTAATGGTACAGTCGGCATTCGAACTTGCAATATTTTACGATTAGTGAATAAAACTTTTAAGTTTACATTATACATATATATTGCAGATTCTAATTCCGGAAATCGTAAAAGGAAAACATCAAGAACAATTAATTTTACATATATTAAAAGCCGTGGTGGCCGAGTAGACCCCAAAGATTGCAAGTTCGAACTGTACCCGACTGTACCAATGAGTTTTCAGAACTTAAGTTCAGTGATTAGTCACACCACGACCTATTCGGTGAATGAAAAAAAAACTGAAATCTGGCCAAATAAGTTTTTTTATTTTACAAGCAGGAACTAAATAGCCTCTGCATTATAATTTTGTACATAGAACGTAAGAAACGGCCTTAACAACTTGAATTAATCTCGAGACGTATAATTACGATAATCACCTAAAATTACCTAATTTGTTTAGTCATCATAACAAGTGCAAACTTATAGTGAGTTTATTTTGAGGTGAGCCTAATCGCCGAGCGGAACGTGATCTTTACATACGTGCATCTGATTATGGCGAATAACGTACATCGTAGAAGCTCGTGTTCCAACCAAATAAGTTTGTTATAAATAATTAAGCGTATATCTGAAATACAGCCTATAGGGAACGAAATAAATCAGTTCAAGCGAAGTAGGTACGCCGCGTCGCGCAATCTTAAATTAAGTGGATATCACTGGAAATATTTATGGCTATCTGAGCTCCGCGGATACGGCAGGTACGATTTCATTTAAATTAAAAAGTTAACACAGTGTGGTAGAAAATAGAACAGTTGTCTTCTGCCGTTGTGATCAGGCATTATGAATATATTCTCAAGACGAAGAAATAAAACAAAATGCTCCAAAAATTACACAAAGATTATGTTATAATTTTGATATTTTATAAGGGGGTAACATTCACTCCGAAACATAGCTTCATCGGCATTTTTCAGAGATCATTAATGACATAAATAAATATACACGTAGAGATTCTACACGTCGATATCGTTACAGCAATTTTTTTAGGCAAAAATAAACTGTAAAACAATTTGTTATTTTCAAATATTTTTTCGTTATTAGCTGCCGATCATTGTGTCCCATTACATAGTTGAACAATTATTATATTTTCTGAGACATCCTTTATATCGCCAGCAAAAGTGGAAATATAACTACATCGCCTCTGCCTACCCGGGAATCGGGAACCCTTGTGAAATGGCGTGTTAATTTCCTTACTTAACAAATTGACTACCGAATGCTAATGAAAAATAGAGTCCGACTAATTTCAGTTTTTTTATATTAGTGGGATAGTGGGATCAAAGATTACACAACAATAAAATTGCACATTTTACAAATGTACTAATGTACCATTGTTTTCATAATTATACCATTACCATTATACGTACCTATTTAAAAAACTTTCAAGTGTAATGGCCGGTTACTTATAACTTAGTTCTTGTGTTACGAAGTTCTCCAACTTTAACAAGGAGATTTAACTATCCAGATGGACAAATGTTTGCCTTAAGTACTAATGCTAATTTGCATGCAACTTGGAACTCTAGTAAGTTTAGTGGAACATAAATGCCAGCGAAACTAGCGGCAAGATTAAAAGCGTATTACATTAAAGGCGAAACTTACATTATTGTTCAATAATTTCCCAATTCCCGGCAGCGGAGGCGTAAACACTCAATATGGTGCTGTTGGGACCACTGGATTATCCTTCTCACTATCTAGTAAGCACACTTACAGGGTAAAGAGGTCTCAAGTCAGCCATTAGGTGTTCCTTAGAAAAAGGATCTCAAGTACCGTTTTCCAAAGTATGTCATATCATCACGCCAAGTCCCTAACGGGGTAGGCAGAGAGTATAGAGCGCCAGTTCTCTCTAGACTTACATACCTCTTTCGCTTCGTCCACATTCATCAGTCTCTTCATACATGCTCGTCGGTTTCGAGTCCAAAGTATGTCGTATCATAAAAACAAAAACTTTTATCTCCGTCTATAACCGTGCTGGTTGAGTGCATTCAGTTGTCAGCTCCAAAATCAAGAGAACAAGTTCAGTCCAACTGTCAGTACCAATTTTTTCTTTTTATTTAAAGTATTGCAACACAATTCAACACAAGCTTTACTAGAGGAAACTTAGGAGAAATATATTTTTTATTTATTGAAGTCCACAAATAACATGCTTATAAATGTTCTGCCAAACTGTATGTCAGTTTGTCGGCAGATGACAGTTTGTTGGCAGATTCATGCTTAGGAAACGTTGACGAGCTCGCCATCTGTCACGATTATTATCTTCATAATAAGAGGTTAGTGTTGAGTGTGAACTCTTCAGGATTTTTTAAAAGAAGAAGAAAGATTCTGCCACCACCATTCCAGCTTGAAAGCTGTCAGCTGATATCAGTCATTAACTTAAAAAAATAATCCTACATAACACTTCGTCTGTGCACAACGTCTATGCTAACTCTGTACCTACGTCTTCTAAAAGCTTCTAAATTGGTCTCCAAATAAGGCCGAAAACCTATTAATTTGTTGGGGAAAATTACGAAATCGGAAAATCTTTCTTACAACTTACTGTAAAGTTTCAAATCGCGTCAGGGTTTTAACGATACAATTTAAGTATAACTCTTTAATTCAACTAGGTATGCATTGAACGGCACAACGTAGTCATACTTTGGAGACAAGCTTAGATACATAGAGCGCCTGCTGTCTCTAGACCAGACTTCTTGCTGCGCATGATAAGTGGTTACGATAATAGACTAGGAATGGAATTAGAATTCGTTACAATTGCTCTAGTTACATCTTATACCAAATAATATGTGCTAATTTATATCGTACCTAAATTATAACACGAAAATAATATTCCTTAAGAAAAACACAGCAGAGCTCATTTAATGGAAATAAGTCAACGTTATACTAGACACCCATAAATATATATTGCCTATATAATGGATAGGGATACATAGGATAACCTAGGTTACGGTCAAACTCGCTGTCAAAAAAAATTGAATTATTCATGAGTAGAAAACATTGCTAACTTATTTAAATTCAGATCTAATTTCAAAATGAATGTGGTTTTCTTGCCAATTAATGGTTAGATATTTTGTCTGTATTCCCTTTTCATAACTAAGCTCTGTCCATCTGTTGCGTTTTCACAGGTTTTGCGCCGTACAAAAATCTCTGATATATTTTGGTATAGGTATATGTTATATATATTGATGATGATCATTGATGTACTCGTAAATTGATAGTTAGAATAAATAAAACTTTGCCAATAATTTGTAAGTAGGTACTAATTGTATGCAGACGAAGTAGCGAGCACCAGCTGTTTTAAAACAGAACTTTGTTCAATACGAAATCGCGGGACCGAGCTAGTTCTACATATTATAGTAGTATTTTTAATATGGTATTCATGTATGTTTACTAACTATCTGTAGTTAAAATAAAACACTTAAACTGTTGTGATGTAAGGTGATGCTGTCGGTCGGCTGTACATTTTTTACTTTAGTCGTTGTTGGCATGTGATGGACAGACTTTCGACACGTCCGCCCCGCAGCCTTGACCCGCGAGTCACCTCGGACCTCCAGATCTCGAGCTATAACAAATTACGTTGCAGCTGTCATTCAATAACATTTCGATGATGAAACACCGATTAATGTTTTAATTTTCGAACGTTTTTGCGATCGAAATTAGTCGCATGTATCCATGATTTATATATGTATGTATCTTCATGCATTCATGCATCATGATGATGAGCCAAGACATTTGTAGCGTCAGCAGTAAAAGTTACACCCGTTTTTTTCATACGCTTTTCCATAAATATTGTCTGAAGGAATAGGAAAAACACCCTGGATATATTTATCTGGCAACGTGACAGATGGCGATTTACATTACATTGAAATCGGAGTAGGTATTCAATGAAATCTTCTGATATTAAAATTTTACAAGTACGAACTTATTCATGTTTAATATGTTACTGAATCTCTATCTAGGTTAGATGGCACTTATATTATATTCTGCTTCGTCGTTATCAAAAATATACATGTAAGTAAGTAATATGGCAAGGAACCTGTAAACTTAAAGTTATTAAAGTAACTTTGTTTTTTTTTAAAACGATTACTTATACATTTAGTTATAACTCGTCGTAAATAAAAAAATGTGTACATACATATATTGTTACATACATAAATATAACTATACATTTGTTATCGCGCCAAAGTGCCTCCAATATGCAGTGTCAATATTTGCTATCATCTCCAACGGGGCCCCTAAGAAGCACATAAAAGGTGCCACTGGCGTGTGATACTTCCATCATTCCGACTTGTTTGTTATCAATATTCATATCGTATGTTAAATCGACTCGAATATAGTTCTCAGGATTCAAAAGTAACTTTAATGCTAGAGATAAAACATTTGGATTTCCATTTAAAGAGAACAAAATACCGGATGTATTCTTACCTATCTTAATGTTTCCGAAGAAGCAGGCTAGTTGTTGGTAATAACACTCCACTAACAACTTACCAGCACTAGAATATAGATGCCAACATCTATATTGTAGTGCTGGTAAGGTGACCTGACGTCAAGGACACCTGATGACAAGGACATCAGCAAGCGAAGCTAGCAGAACGTCGAATAAGATACATATTTACACACCATACATAATATGTCACGCCGAGTAGGTACAAACTCTGCCTGCCCCGGCAGAGATAACTTTCAATTCATCCACATAAAAATACTTTTATTCTGCTTGGCCGAAGTCGCACCTTTTTGTACACATATTAAAATTTCTGCGCGTTGCACTGCCAGTGTTCCTAACAGATTAATGATACGTAGGATTGAAGTTGGTGCCAAATTAAATCCCCATGATTTGAGTTCAACGCTCTCATCGTGGCTACACCAACAGAATAGGAATACAAATAACCACAGTTTGTTGATCTTTCGCATGTTTTCTTTGTAAATAATGGTGCTGAGGATACAAATCTGAAGAGTGACAATGTTATTGCAAATTACACAAAACAAGACTGAAATAACAATTCTCATCGGTAAATAGTTGAATATCAATGAAAGAATTTCTTATTGAGGTGGCTTTGAAGAAGTTGAAGTAGTTGGTTTGAGTAACTGCAAAGTGAAGATTTCAGTGCGCAGATTACAGGTTTAAACCTTACTTGTCGTACAGTGATTCATCTCACTATGACTTTTACGGTGTATCCTGCTTATTATAGTACTACTATATATAGTATTACGGTAATTCTACATGCTTCTGAAAAAAAACAGGTATTAATAAAGTCGAGCCCGAGAAACGGCGACAGTTTCGTCACCTGTCGCATTGATACCTAAATATACCTACAACTAAAGACCCTTTTGGGAAATTTCCAAAAACATGATACGTATGATATTCAATTTTTTATATAGCCAGATAAATTTAAAATAATTAAGGTCCGTAGGAAACCCGAGTCAGAAACATCAATAAAACTTCACGTCACATTCTGAGGCGGTACAAAGTGCATTTTCCTTTAATGATACAAGATGTGACAGACGAAGAAATCCTAGACATATAAATCTAAGCAAACAAGGTTCGAGGAATGGGAACGGACCTATATGTATGAGACCCAGATCGAACATCACAAGAGCACGCCATTTCTTCTCTACGCCCAAGAAAAAACAGAAAAAGAGCCTACGGTGCGGAACGCGTCCGATCCTATTAGTGAAGCCGCCGACAACCAAACTAGTTTTAACTTTACAGTTACATTGAGAAGACTCGGTTCCGCGACGATACGTAGTCGAAGGTCGCGAGAACTCGGGCGGGACTAATTTGGCATTCGTTCTGCGACTTGGCGGTATGCTGGACGAGACCATGCAAGACATTGTGCCGTGGCTCAGTACGGTTCCGAGGAAGTTATCATCGGCCACAATGGCACAGAACCTTCCGTCGGCTTGCATGCCAAACAAAGCCATAACATATTAAGAGCAAGGATTCACGTTAACAACACCATGTCACATTACGTCGAATGCAGTGGTTGAAAGTTGTACCACGGCAACTAACGGCCGCTTGCACTCTTGAATATGCAATAATATGTCCGTGTTAAGGCCTTTATCAACCTTGTGAACCTTTAAATTCCAAGTGTTCTCTTAAAAATATTTGTTGTTGTCAGGAAGAAAGTTGTATGAAAAGCCTTTTAATATTTTCTATTAATAAACTTTATTAAAAAACAAGTTTTTATTGCTAACGGTCCATGTGTACCATATAATTAATATATCAGTCTAATGTGGCCAACCGGGTCTTACCTGCACACTTTTCTTTGCAGCATTGAGTCAGTTCTCTAAAAAGACCTACAGACTTCTTTCGCAATCCTTTATTGGCCCTACCCGTAGTAAATACGTTCTATCCAAACTGAACCTAACTTCCTTCATATATAACGAATTGCGACTTAGGACTGTCTAATATTAATGTATAAGGTAATAGACCTAACGCCCTTGTTTATTGGGAACAGAATATAATACCGAAGCGTCTCCATTTCTCATTTCCACTTATAGCATCACTTGCTACTGTTGAAGAGTGAGTCCCATGAGAATGGATTTCGCTTCGAGTATTTTCTCAGAGCTACATTCGCTAAGTACACATACACTAGCATAACCAGAACCTATAATGTAGGACTAGGTAGGACTCCTAATTGTATATCCTCACGTCTTCCCGAAAGGGTTCCCGAAGGGGTAGGTAGAGGTTTATTAGATAGATAGTACCCACACACACACACACATATTCCGCCAGAGAAATAAGGTGTTTGATGCTAAGTGCAATTTTTTTTTTTTATACAACAAGAGTGGCAAACAAGCATACGGCCCACCTGATGGGAAACGGTTACCGTAGCCTGTTTACGCTCACGATACCGAAGTATCACTTGCGCGTTGCCACTCTGTGTTCGGAGAGTTATAGTGTGTTGGCAGCATAATGGGCTTAATACCTCTGCTTCCAACACAATGTAACAATCCTCCCCCCTCCCCAAGGAGCTCATTACTGGAAACCTTATTCACCGCGTAGGAACACAACACAAAAAAATGGGTTATTTGGCTACGGACTTCTATAAGGTGGAGGTCCTGCCCCAGTCGGGCAGCTCCGAATTCGAACGGGAAACCCGTTATGCCCTACCTCTCTTGTGTGTATGTGACATCCATACATATGTTAGTTTCCTCTCGATGTTTTTCCTTCCCCGTAAAGCTCAAGGTGACTCATCACTGTACGTAAGTTCAGAAAAACTCATTGGTACAGTCGGGATTCGAACTTGCAAGCTTTGTGTTGTTAACAACTCGAACAACTTGGCCACCAAGACTCCTAATTGAAGAACCAATTTTAGCTTTCGTCCGTAAGGACTTTACCTTGAATAACAAAGGTAGGCCCATAGCACAATACGTGAGCATCGGCTTTGAATTAATTTAACTTTATCGTATTCTTGTACGGTGCTCTATCGTTTTCAATAAATTTATTTGTAAAGGGCTTATATGTAAATACGTGCATCTATATAAATTTATGTTGTTTCAGTTGTCGATAATAATAAAAGTGCAATAAAACTTTTTTGAAATGATGCTCCATAAACTAGAGAAGTAATGTGTTCTTTTTAACGATCTGATTTGCATTTCCACATTAGGTGAGTTCTCACGTTTTTATTGTTCTCAAAATTATTAAAACAGTCTCTAAGGTAACGTACTTTCCCGTTCAATGTATAAAACCGCATTCATTTATACATATCTTCACGGCTTTTCACAAATATCCCCCCTGAATTAATGTATTTAAATAAGTATATAATTTTACAATGCCGTTGTAGGCTCTGTTCACCAATGAGTTTTTTTCGGAGAACAGTGATTTAACGCACCATAATGATTTAAAAAACAGAAAACATTGTGAAAAATGTATGCTTGATAAATTTTAAGCCTGTAAATTTCGTGCCGGAAAGCTCGCGACGGATTTGCCTTCTGTCACTTTATTATCTATGTCCCCGTCAAAAAGAACGTGTTAATATGCTTATCCCTGGGCACCCTTATGGGAAGGCCGTAGAATCACTGAAGCAAGACTGAGGGAGGAATAATTTTGGATTCACATTTTTAAATTAATTAGCTGTTTGCCCAAACGTTACGTCAACTATTAACTTTTTATTAATTCTATTGTTTATTTCACAACTTTCAGTTCAAGTTGGCATCTATGTAGAAAGATATTTTGACCTACCTCCCTAAAATAACTGATCTTCGGTGAACATTTTGTAAATTTTCTGTCAATATACGTTTTGAGAACTTTCATATCTTAAATATGGATATCTACACACGTAGCAAGTCTACGTATATTTTTGCTATCTGGGCGACCCATCTAAATCTTGTAGGAAGGTTGACGATGGATATGATCAAGCAAAATTCGAACTTACCAAAGGTGTTCACTATCTTTAGCTAAACTACCTTGATGCTCGCATTCATAATAGAACCTACCCGAGCATTCCCTTTGATCAGATATTCCACCCCTCGTCACGTTATCTGCCTACCTCCAAAATTTGCACGCGGCGCCTTTGACAAGTTTGGAAGTAATGATATACTGTAGATATTTCAATGTCTTGGCTTGAACCTTGAACCTAGTCTAATTTGGAGTTAGAGAACATAAATATTTTACTATACAAGTTGGTAATACTAGAATAGTAGAGCTTACCTGTGTCCGAATACATTTAACGTACAAACACTTCCGCTTTATTCACACACTATTACACTCTGACACAAATACGCTAATTAGGTGTCTTTCAACAATCCACATCACTCATGTTACTTAATTAAATGTATAGATTAAAGCAGCAGCTATCAACACAATGTTCCGTAAACACAATAAAACTATAAATCTGATCGTAATCTTGAAGCTTGCACAAAAATATTATGCTGGCCACTACATCCTGTGCGCACGGTAGGAACGAAAAAAACTATTATGAGCAATGGAACGATTCGGCTATTGTTCCATTCTTTCAAATATCGAATTTAATTATTTTCGTAATACGTAGCGCGCGAATTCGTTCGGAGCGAGAGTGCGGGTGCGCGCGCGACGCGCGTGCTCAGCCCGCATGTGCCGACAGCTGACTGAATCGCCATTCAAAATAAGTAAAACAACGCTGCAATTACAAGGCTCAAATTTTTCGCTAAGAACCTTTGTTACACCAATACACGTACCGACCACCGTTAGCTTGTGATGGATCAACAAGATCTTAATTAGGGCTGTCTATTGAAGCCTCCGACACCACAATGTGATTAGCATCATGCAGCCACTACAGAAACGCCTATAACAAATTGTTACAAAACGAAGGCGGTGTTTGCTTTTGATGAAGCTTGCGGAAAATAGATACCTGCTTATGGATAAACGGAAGAAATCAATTTATATTTTATTTTCTCACCAGTGTTATCTTAACTCATTGAGTAACTTAGTAATTCTAGGTTAAATAGTTTGGATAGGCGTTTGCAAACAGAAGTGCGCTCGTATCCATCCATAGGTATAGGTATTTCCGGCTTTGAAAGAAAGTGATCGTGAGAACGCTCAAAATGGGTTTTCGCACATTTTCCACTCCAGCGTTCTGAGATCATTACTCTATGTGAAGTTCAATGACATTCATATATGGAGGCTCATATGCATTATTATTCAGTCCTAAATTACGATTAGATTTGCGATCTAGAATATTAACTTCCTGTATTTTGATTGTGACAGCACGCACACAGGCGCCGCTCACGGCTGCTGCGTAGATAGGTATCATAATGTATGTTAAACTGTATATGTACCCATGGTCGTAACTATGTGTGATTTATGCACAGTACTGTGTTGAATTAACAATTATTGCTTAAATACCGGTGTTATCTGACCGCCACCGTTATTGTGAACTTAATGAAGTAGTATTTTAAACAACGTTAATGTAAAATCTACAGAACAATCATAAAAATGCCTTTCTAAGCCTTTTAGCGTGTCAAGTGATCAAGATGAAACAAACCAATACCTAATTACACCATTTTGGATACACTGAGCGCCAGTGCCTACACTAGAAGCATGTAACACCTTTACGCCTTCCAACACGGGTAGTCAGAGGTCTAATACAGAGACTACTATTTAATACTTGGTCTAATACCTCTACATTTTACTGGAGATATAATTAAGCGCCAACAATAGCGTACTTAAGTCACCTTGACGTCAGACGTATATTCTTGCTTGAGAAATGGTAATGGACGCCATCTGTCACGTTGGCACCTAAATATACCTCTAACGAAAAGAGCATGTTGCTACACACCTCTGCCTACGCCTTTTAAGGACCCGTGAGGGAAGGGCCCTGGAGTTTAAAAAAAAACAGCTATGCGTTTTTATATGTCCATCCCCATCAATCTCCCCTACGCCTTATTTTACGCAAATAATCATATACTGGTTGTTTTAAAATTGTGCGTCAGATTTTAATGTTACTTATTATAAATGCAAGTTTGTGAAGATTTTGGTTTCACTTTCACGCAAAAACTACTCAACGGAATACGCTGCAAATCCACAGAAATAGATTATTAGCTGGGTTTACATATTTTATTATAATAATTATTATAATATATCCTCACGCCTTCCCACAAGGGTCCCCTAAGGGGTAGGCAGAGGTGTTTAGGTAATACCCACACACCCACTTTCCGCCAGAGGTATATTAGGGGCCAACGTGACAGATGGCGAGTCCATCGCCGTTACTCAGGCACGACTATACATACGCCTTTGAATTTCTTCTCAGACGTATGCAGGTTTCCTCTCGATGTTTTCCTTCACCGTAAAGCTCGTGGTGTGACTAATCACTGTACTTATGTTCAGAAAAACTCATTGGTACAGTCGGGATTCAATCGGGATCTTTGTGTCGCAGGCAACTGCTCGAACCACTCGGCCACCACGGTTCTATTTTAATATAAAAATTATTTTTTCTAATCTTCATAATGCCATAATTCTAATGAAATGCCAGCTTGCCAACGGTTTCTTTGGATGTATAAGTGTTCTGTGTAGGTATCAATGGACTTATTACTACCACTGAATTGTTCTTTCGTTCACATTCTCAAGCGGGTTGTTCATTGCCTGTATTCTTGTTAGGTTATCTATCCATTATATTCGCAAGGAAAATAAACATTCGTAATTGATCTATGCAATTAAACATGTCCCATAGTTATATAGATAATACAGTCAATAGAATTACATGGCACAGGCATATCCTGACTCACCAATAGAACGATATGCAATTAATGAACTTGGAGTGATAATAATAAATAATAAAATAACAAATGGAAAAATAAAATTAGAATATATTTGATTCGAATGGTATAAATTATTCAATAACACTTAATATAAGGATCAGCTGATATTCAATTGGTTTGGAAATCCTTATCGATATAATCTTACATAAAGCATATAAACACTGAAGTACATATAAAGCTACCAGGATATCAACATTATAAGCCGACTAAAAAAATAAGGGGTTTTTATTTTTCAGTGCAGATATTTAGGCTAATATCTAGCTAATATCATTGTAGTCAACCCGAAGCGGTAGATTTATAATGCAATGAAAACTTATTGCATATAAAAATGCATATATACACTAGCATGGAATGCTTTCGCATCAATTACCTTGTTTTGACAAATGTCTAAACAAGGTAATTGACAAGTGACAGGTGCTAGTAACTGAGTTAAGAACATCATTCTAGAACATAAATAGTAATATCAATGTTCATAAGGATAGTAAGACTCGTGTCCACTAATTAAATCTTTACACTATCGATACAAGAGATAACGTATCGGTATTACATAACAACCACCGCCATCTATCGACAATAATAAATCAACACCTCTGACAAGTAAGTCTACAAGTACGTGCCATGAAAGATTAATTCTAAATAGTGCAACAGGTGTATACTCATTATCACGAAATGTATGTATAAGTTCACTTGATATCTTAAACAAATAAGCGCAATTATATTCAATTCCTTAACCATTGATTACTACATAATAAATATCACGGTCTGAAAGTGAAAATCTTAGAACATATGCTACCTATCTTAGACTCTTAGATATACAGAATATCATAATAAACACGTATGTGTCGTTTACACGCTGTGGTAATTTCAGTGACTTTTGGTACAGAGATAGAACTCAACAAGGGTTGAATTATATTTTGGTTTTAAATCCTGATATTGGATTTAAAACCAAAATATAATTCAACCCTTAAAGGGATGACAAAGGATGATCGATAGAAGTAAAGTCACTAAAGCGATCTTAATATCGCCGCTTAAAGCCTACTACCGAGTGCTACGCTAAGTTTATCAGTTCAACCGTATTCGAGTACTCCAAAACTTTCGATCTATTATTAAATCCTCTGTACAAAAGATTATAACAATTATTTAACTACATAGTTATTGTGGCATAGTATACACAGGCTGCACATACAATGCAAACTACTGCGCGAGCAAAACCGGGTATATATGATCATAAGTCACCTTTTAAAACCATTATAGAGCTAAGAGACCAATATAATAGAGACGTTCTCTGAATTTTAACAAATGGAATAGATGTGTTACCCCGCGGGAAGAGATGCGCCCGCGCAACAGGCATATACACGTTTTTAATTGTAACTATCATATAGATACTACTAAAATCATATTTCATAACATATAAATTATGTAAATACATTGTTAAATATTCATAGAAAAGTAAAGTGCTAAAAAAATATAATACCGTGATTTGTGACACGAGTGCCAGTACAATAATGTGTATATTCAGTACACAAACGCACTTAAATGCAAACATTGAGTTTGTTCAGTACAGTTAGTTATTCGCTATTATAAACTTACTAATGCTGCACGTAATGTGTGTTTAACTACTTTGGCAGTTGGTGAATACGTGTACATTGACCTTACCTAACTACTTAACATAATTGTAGTGGCAGTAGATATATTTCTGTACGACACACAACTTTAACATAGGAAAAACAATCATAGAGCAGATAATATAAATTTGCAAACTATGGTGAGACATTATCACATAATAACAATTAATTTGCTTTAATCTGCCAAAGATTTCATAATACTTAAATCTCGGTACCTCCTACCCAAAGTACTAAATGTTTGCACCAAAATACATAACAGAATAATTGGCAGATCAAAGAAAAAACATTTCAGGTCATCCATAAACATGTAGAGCCGCCAAAGCTTGCCCTAATTAAAAAATATTATCAGTTGATATTCATGCCCGTAATGGCGTACTTCACTGGGTCCAAACCAACGTTTATCAAACCATTCATTTTACAGTGATAGTCCTCACTCACACCTTTGTAATCGCCATTGCTATAATAACTCATACATTTCTCCCTAGTATCATCTATACAGTCTAAAAGGTGTTCAAAGAAATTAGGGAAGTTATCATAGCTAGGGTAGACATTAATATCTATGACCGCGTGGTGACCAGTCACATTGTCTATGACCACGTCAAACCCGGCTAAAAGCAAACCAATCCTTTTCCTGAGCACTCGAATTACAGCTTTAATTTTGTCTTCATTAACTGTCAGTGTAATGTCAGCGTTATCGTGAGGGTCGAGAATGGACAAAGTTGACTGACTATCCGCTTTGCACACTTCACCCGTGCTGTAGAATATGGGTTCCAAGTCGTCTGATGCGGTGAAGTTTTTTAAGCTAGGCCGCTCACATATGTGGTATCTGAAAATAATAAAATTAATAAATCGTAAGAAGACAGAAAACGATACTCAACACCGGTAAGTAGGTATGTATAAAGAGAACGATGAGTGTAGATGAAGCGATAAGAGCTCTGTAAGTGTAAACTATCGCTCTTCTTCATCAGCCTACCTCGTGAGGGACTGGGCGTGTTTTGTAAGCAGAGCGTTGTATGTATTTAAGATACATCCATACCTATACCTATAGCTTCCTAGGAATCACATTACAGCGGCTGGCAAAAAATCAATTTTCAGAATCACATTTATTTTAAATGCTAACATTATCTTTTCTATGAACAGTTGAAATGCGTTACTAACATTTTAATGCATATATCTTTATATTTTACTGTAAACATATAAAACTGTTACCAAATATTAAGTTCTCAGCATCTCATCCAAACCCCATACATAATCACAGAGGCAATTAATGTAGACTTTCAGTGTTACCTCGTACATACGACAATATATGTACATTAATAAATAAATTAACTTAGTGTTATCTTTATGCTCGCCGCATATAATTATTGATTTATACAGAAGAACTCCAGTGCAGAAATATCTGATCATGTTATATTAAACCCTATAGCAAACAGTGGTGAGTCCAAATTGGGTTTGTTTAAAATGTACCATTGATAAGTTAGCAAAAACAATGTCGACGTGCGCGTTACACTATATGTTAGAAACGTTGCATACTGTGTAAGCCGACCTTCACAGAGATCCGTGCTTTAATCTTTAAATTCATGAATCATACATGACTGTGTATGCATGATTCAAGAAGCAAGATGTTCTAAGATAAGAAACATTGTAGTACCAACCTGTCTCCTATAAGAAATACTTTGTGTAGCACTGCATTGTGATTGACAAAGCTTTGGACTACACAAGGAGGCTTGCACACATTTAGCCCTTTCGCATTAAATATGACAATCATTTCATGGGCCGACTTGGAGCCGTGTGCTATCGTAGGCTTGCATATAACCGGAAATCGGACACCCCTCTGCTTCATTATTTCAATGTTCAGAATTACGTCATTTGTTTTGAACTCTGCAAATGTAGGCGTGAAAATTCCATTCTTTTGAAACGATAGTTCGTCTTGTAGTATTGAGTAGTAACAGTTCCTGGGGAAAATAGATTCAGTTGATGAGAATGAAGTCCTGTCTTTTGTATTTGTAGACAAGGGTTTTTAATTGAATTCAATAATACTAGAGCGGTTTGCGTTAGGTAGACGTTTAGTAATAGTGCTAATTAAGATTTTTTCTTCAAAATGAAATGGGTATACAACTGTACAATAACTAATAGGCAGGCATACAAAAAAATAAGTTCAATCAATCAATTTTAATGTAAAGGCAATCGAACAATTAGAAGGACAATAAATCAATAAAAACAACTATGGACATAATTGCTTAGTAAAAACCATTCATATTGAAATCAGTTTCAGTCACGGAAAGATGCACAAGGTTATATCCATTGTTAACAAGATTGTATGAGAATATAAGTATTTTAATCTGTGATTTATACAATAATTATTTTTATAGATGTGTAAGACTTACCTATTTAACAACAACCTCACATTATCTATAGGGTCAATGACTGCAATATTTGGATGGTTCGATAAGTACTGCTCCACTCGACGAATGATTGCTGAAGCCTGTATAGTGAAAATTTTAAATTTATAACTAAAGAAAGAAGAGTTTTTTTTATGTACAAAGTATTACCACACCACCACAGCTGCAGAGAAGGAAATATTTAATGTTGACGAAAATATATACAAATTAATTGGAGACAAAGTATCTTCAAAGTAAATTTCTATTTTGATTATGAGATTCCTAAAGAGATTAGATAAAAACCATCATCATCATGCCTCACAGAGAGAAAGTTGAGTGCCAGTTCTCTCTACACTTACAGACCTCTTTCACTTCATCCACATTCATCATTCTGTTCATACAAGCTCGCCAGCTTTGGGTACTCTTGATGTTCCCAACCTTGAGTTGAGTTAATAACCAATATGTTTTGGTAAGAAAGTAGACAAATATTACTTAATATTAGATAATCTTATAAAAGTGTATTAGAGGTGGTCATCTCCAATTTAATAATTGTATATTGTAATTACTTTAGCATCCCCCAAATCAGCTGCCGCTATGATGTCAGTTAGCTTATGAAGGAAAACATCTAAAAGGCCTTGCTCTTCTAAAGGCCTCTCCAAATCCAACTGTAAGCAAAACAACATGTACATATTTACAAAAAAAGAATAGAAGATACTGTTAAATGTTACATGGTTGTGGATAAATAAAAAGACTAGCTGTGAAAAAGTAAAATTCCCTGAAACATGATCGCAGTGCCACCTATTAGGTCCAATTGTGATGTAAGCTATCCTATCTTTTAAGTTGGATCAAACTACACACTGTGTGCAACTTTGATTGAAATTGGTTAAGTAGTTTAGGAGCCCATCGCGGACAAACAATGTGACACATAATTTATATATATTTAGATATATGTATATTTAAAACCTATCTGAAAATTCTTGAATGCCATAAATTTTTTTATTTGTCAACCATTTAAAACACATTTGTTTTAAATTATATACAGTTTAATAAGTAGTATACAGCAATAATACTATTCCCAATAGTTGTCAAATAAGTTCATTAGGACAAAAACTGTGACAAGAAATAGACAAAGGTCACATAAATTATAGATCTTTTAGCTGTTGACCATGATAACAACAGCTAGGCATTTATATGTAAATGAGTTCCTATTTCTTCATTTTGCAATATGGTCCTAAAAAAATTAATAGCTAATATTAAATATATTTAAATTAGTTATTTTAAAATTCATAAATCATGATCTGTTTGACAGGCCACTCCTGAAATTTTCCTGGTGGCTAACTATCATGCAGTCTGCCTGATGCTAAGTGACTACCACCAATAAATGCTTATAACATAAGTGGTATCCTTACAGGATTTTTTCACAGGAAGAATTCCATTCTGTACTCTCCAAAACTGGAAAACCTCAACTCCGGAAATCAGTGGACTTATGGTTGCTGGTCGTCATTATGACACAGTAATATACATATGATCATGTTTAACTTCCAAGTATTGACTAGAGATCAGGGTATTTATGTATAAAAAAGCAACTTTTGAATTAAATATTCACCAGTTGGGTATGCATAAACTGAAGTGTACATTCATATTATATTATATGGATATTGAAACTATTTCATGCCTCGAAACTTCACAAACCTCTACAACATTAATTCAAGCAACTGTAATGCTAAAATTTAAGGTACTTACCTTAACAAGATTATATCCATGTGAAGTACATGCATGAACTAGTTCCTTCCAGTTCAATTTTTGGCTTTTTTTCTCTGACATCCATATACCTATGGTCTTATTACAATTTTTATTCTCCATTGTGTCTTGCGTATCTAATAAAATAATACTACCCAATTCTAACACACTTCTGGACTATACATGACAAAACCAGCTAACGATCAACAATCCCTTGTTTTTTTAATCATCGGCAGCCAGGTCCAAATATGCTCAATGTTACTACTGGAGGTTTTATATCACAGAATTCGTAAAGATTTTACTTACATTAATTACACTGAAAATAATAAAATACTATTACCTATCACATCACTACAATGTTTTCAGTACATTTTTTAAACTCACGAGACAACTAGAGACGCGAATATCACACTAATAAATACGAAAATAACCTAATTTATTGAATCAAAATATTATGATTACCTATAGATACTTGAGGAACTAAATATTCGGCGAAACAGAAGTTCAATCAACACTGAGATCAACAACACAGCATGGACGTTTAAATATTTATCTAGAATAATATTACAAGCTACAGGGTAAAAAACAGTGTGAATAAAAGTCATATTAGGTCTGCGGCATTTTAACAATACATTAACAGAATATCAAAGGCAAGATCAATCTCGCTCGTTAAGAAAGCGGGAATACATTATCCAAACCGTCATATACCTTGGTAATTTTTATGATAAAGAATAGTATAGTATATATTTAATTAAATTTACAAATTATATTGCTTATTTAAATATACTGATTGATTAAAGCCGTGGTTGCACAGTGGTTCGAGCAGTTGCCTGCAATACAAAGATACAAAAAGAGAAAGAGAAGAAGTAAGTTCGAAAAATAAGTCCGACTGTACCAATGAGTTTTTCTGACTTGATTAGTCACACCAAGAGCATTATGATATGGCGAATTGCTCGCATACATTTGAGAAGAAATTCAAGTCAAGTATTTTCCTAACAAACTCATAATTCTCGATGAATTTCGTCTTGACATATCTTCCCATTTACAATTAAATAAAAATAAATAAAAATCATTCAATTGCAAATAATTGAAAGCTTTGTATCCAAGTCATGAATAAAAGTTTAACAAAATCAACGTTCTGTTCTGCTTTAGTTTGTTGGCTCACATCATTGATATGGTTTTTTATATCAATGGCTCACATACAACAATTTTAAAGTAAAGTTATGGTTTCTTACTGCTGTTATCATAAATATATTTACTTTTCTGAATGAAGTTACTTAATTGATTTCAGATAGTTGTTTCCCATTTATTGATATAGTTTTATTTTGTGGGGTATAAAATAATTTACTTATAACCTCTAATAATGTCTGATGGAAGTGTGGTCAATGTTAAATATCGTCTACTAGAACTGTTTTCCGGCCTTGATGATTTAGAATTAGACATAATCGAACAATGGATTTGCAATCGATCTTACAAGAAAGGTGAGATTCTCATAACAGACTGACTGACCGATCGCTTACTCTACTTATGAGGTTCTAAGTGGTCTGTCACAGTTACACAGCTTTATAGTGACAGAAAATATGGTAGGGCTCGTGAGAAAGAGGAACCCAAGGTCTCGAAGGAGGTTCAAAGACCTACGTGGTCTTACGTCTATGAAGCTTGAGAAACGGCGACGGACAGATCATGTATCACCTTAGCACCAATATATATCTGGCGATACGAGGACGTGCGTACATACTACTAGAACCTATTTGTGGAAAGTCAGAAAGCTGTAGATTTTATTTATACTATTAGTATAGGCTTTCCGATTCGATTTCTAATAAATGCACATGTAAACAGCTTAGCAAAGCCTCTATTGAAGATATTAGAAACGGATATAAAACCTTTAAGCTACCTTTAGCCAGTTGACCAGATGATACATATTTATGTATTTTTCAAGTTAAAATAACTTTTTCCAGATTTAGAACTGAAGAAGGCACTACAAAAAACTGAAAAAAAATTTGTCAAGATTGGTGATACTATTAAGAATATTGTGCCCTTTGATGCAGAAATGCCAAGTGAAATAATTGCCCCACCCACTTTGGGGGACCAAGCAGATTGTAATAAAATTAATACTTGTCACGTTGATGAGTTTTTATATGATGAAGAGGCTGTTGAAGAACTAGTTAAGAATGATAAATTGAAAAGGCATTATTGCCTAGATTGCAATTCCCGTAATGTTAAGGTAAGTTTAAAATTGAATTTATATAAAATATACATTTAGTGCTACTATATATTATTCATACTTTACTAATAAATTAAGGATTTGGGTTTATGTGATTTGACTTAATGCCGCTTAGTGCTTTGCTCATGTACTGATCATGTATATACATAGTATGCAATCAATGTTACACTATCTAGTCAAATTGAAAAAGTTTTTATTCTGTTGTAATATTTTTTTTTATTTAATTACAGGATCTAATATACATCTCTCACTCAATGTCACGGCAAACTCTGCAGTATATCTTTAAAGTACTGCTTCCAAAAGATTTAGAAGATAAACAAGTATTGGATGTTGGTTCCAGATTAGGTGCAGTTCTTTATGGAGTAAGCATTTAATTACTTTTTCTTTATTCATACACTAATAAACAATGCTTTATATACAAGTATATTGCCCACCTGATTAAGCAGCACATATACATAGTATGTATCAAGCTTCATGCTACTGTTGTGAGGGTTTTATAACTGTTCTTAGAGACTAATTTTGTTATTTTAACTTACAGGCATACTACTTTTCAAATACTGGAACTATAATTGGAATAGAAATGAACAGTGAGTGTTGTGATGTTCAAGAGAGAGTCATAGGCCAGTATGCAATGGATAACAATAGAATAAAAGTCATTCATTCTGATGTTCTGGACAGAAGTGATGTTGTGTCCAACTCGCATATCATAATAATCAATGTTTTAGATTTCTTTGTAGACAACAATAAACACAGAGAAATGTGGCATTTCTTAAAAAAACATATTAAAAAAGGCAGCTATTTGATATCTAACAGAAATATGACAGACACCTTAGACAATCTAGGTATTTATGAAGATTTTATGAATTGGTTAAATGTTTGTAAGCCCAACCAGTTGGATAATGAAATATTTTTTGATGTTGAGCAGTGTTGTGAATTATATTTATATACTGTGAATTAATAATTTGAGTTTTAATTATTAATCCCTAGTAATGCTTATTTATTTTGTGTAATGTATGTTTCTTAAGATACATCTATACTTAAGCATTCCAATTGTTATTGGTATATGGCAAGAATAACAAACAAAGCAGTTCATGTGTGTAAGTGGGATAAATAAAATTACTAGAATTAATATTACAATAATGAAATAATATAATAATAACAGACAAAAGCATGTCATGTTTTTATGACATCTAAAGATATATCTATATTAATAATATATATTGGACTTGCTGTGCCCGAGACTTCGCGTGGAAGTGACATTGGGCAGTACTTAAAATTTTTCATCTAATCATTGTTTTCATCCCCTATTGTTATTTTACCCCCTGAATGGTAAAATTTATACAAACTTTGAATGTCACATTAATGCATATGTAATCAAGAGCTTAAAAAATAAGTTTCAAGCTTCTAGCTTAAAAAAATACGAATCTTCCATAGAATATTCCATAGTAACCATGGAGTTTCTTGCCGGTTCTTCTCCATGGAAGCGACCAACCCGAACCGTACTTCTTTTTCGACGTTTTATAAGTGCCCACCTGGGCCTATTTGAAATAAAAAGATTTTGATTTTGGTTTTTTTTATTTTATGTTGTGCTTTTTAGTCTGTAGTGTATTACATATTTAAAATGGCCGCAGTCTCTTTTTTGACGTGACGGACTATAGTGAAGATTCTGATAGAAATTTGATGTAACAGTCGGTTTTTGTTGCCTTTAAGATTAACTAACCATTCGGTACAAATCTTGAATATATGATACTACACAAATTTAATAATAATGTGGCACGAAGCGAGAAAACAAGAGCGTATGATCCGCGGTTTGATAGTTGACTATCGCCGGAGGGCGGAGCGCCGTAAGGATTTCTATGAGAAAATTGTAAGCTAAGCGTTTGTTTCCACCTAACACTTTGTCATAATAAGGCGTTTGAGAATTAGCATACTTTTTGATACAATTTATGCAGTCATTTGCACTTATTCACATATATTTAGAATATTACAAATTTATGCTTTCAGAAAGCAGAGCCAACACAATTTTTGCAGTTGCATGGGAGACCATGCAAAATACACCTTGATCCAATGGTTGCGGCGGCAGGAGAAGGGCCAGCGATTATGTTAGTTTCCAACAAACATACTTCTTTTATAAACGAGGTTTTTCTAGTTGTCAGTTCTGTAGTCTTACCAATTATATGCAATTACAATCCAAGAATAAATTTGCAGGGACATATATGTATATGACATTTCCTAAAAATATGTCCTTTTTAACACTCCTAATGGGTGTACAAGTGTGTTATTGTACACATATTATTGTATGTTATTGGCCTTCTTTAAATCTGGTGACGGACATGCAAAGGTTTTTCATTTGATTATATGAGCAAAAAGTATATATTTCTTTTGTGATAATGAAGAAGAACTCAACATATAAAAGTAAATCAATGCTTTATACATTCAGGATGCCATGGCAAGGAGATGCAAACAATATGATTGATAGATTTGATGTGAGAGCCCATCTAGATTACATCCCGGAAGTCAAGTATCCATACATCCCACCTGAAGATCTTAGCACTGAAGAGAGACAATGTAACTATGAGAGTTACAGGATTCTCGCACAAAATGCTTTCCTTGGCATAAGTAAGTCCAGAACATGTCATGTGTAGTAAATAGCTTCTACAGAATAACTGCAACATAAAAATTAAAATAGATATACCATATGTAGAAGGCTTTTTAAATTGTTTGAGTAGTTTTTGAGTTTATCAATACAATTTACAAAAAATTTCACAAACTTAATACAATACAATGTATATTAATGTTGATAGAGTATAAATTTTCTCTAATAGACTATATGTAATGTGCATAAAGTTGAATGCTGATTATACTTTTTACCCTTTATTTCACAATTTTGTTTTTAAATTACTATTTACCACAAGAATACTGACAATTATTTGTTTTCAGGTGAAGACAAATTTCTCCAACAGCTAGCAATAGAAGAACAATTTGGTGTTACAATAGACGAGAAGGAATCACAAAAAGAGAAGTTGCACGAAAGGAAAGGAACTGGTGCCGCTATAGGATACAATTATAATGATCCAGGAGCTCAACCCTCCTGCTCTAACGGTAGATTCAGCTTACTTATACCCTGCTGTGATGCTTGAAGCCTAAAACAAACAATTGGGTGATCGGGTAGACCACTTGTTGTTGGGTGTAGTTGTACCATTAAGTGTTAAATTACAGGCCCAGAACCTAAAAAGGTGGAACAGAAAGATTCAGATGATGAACTAGATCTGGAGATCATTGATGTTGATCTCAGCATTGATGTGAACAAGATGGAGGCTTCCCAGGTGAGATAAGTGGCTGTTTTTATTTATCTACCTCATCTCATGTTGCTTTTGGCATATATATATAAATCTAATGTTTTGCTTAAATTTGATTTCAATCATGTTTTTTTAAATATAATAATATATAATAAAAAATAATGGTTCTGGCATATCAAACAACAAAGAAATACATACAAAGTTTCGCATTTATAATATTATTAGGATATCTTGAATTAATCCTAATCACCCTTTGTGGAGAACAGGCTCATGAGCTGAATGCAGTGGGGCCACAATTTGGCATGGCTGGGTGTGATCTGTTCTCATTTCTCACCGGCGACGCGGACGACGCTGAACATCAGAAACAGCTTCTACGCGAAGAAAAGGAGAAAGCTATGTTTTCAGGACGCAAGAGTAGGAGGGAACGACGCGCTCATCGGTTAGTTAATTTTTTTTTATAACTCGTAAGGTGGCAAGTAAACATGTGGTCTGCCTGATAGTAAGTGGTCCCCGCCACCTATGGACGCTTGCAACATTAAGGGTATCACTCGAGCATTGCCAACCCTTAAAGTATAATATTAATACATTTTCATCACATCAGGTTTATTATTATACAGGTTTATTGCCTGCGCCGCCATTTTAAGGTACTCCTTAATATAATCCGTAAGGACTGATCTATTTGGTGTAAGGTATGATGGTTTGGTGATCTTGAGATTTTAGAATAACATCAGCCTATTTGATCCTTACGCTATTAAAATTTTTTTCTTAATAAAACTTTCCTTAATAAAATATTTATCTAACTAAAAGGGTCATCAAGATCTTTCAGGTAGTTTTTGAGTTAATCACTTTCTAGGGAAATATTGTTATGTAATTAACGTTTGAATGTGTGTTATAGTGATAAGCGGCTGGCGACTCGCGTGGCGAGCCCGCCGCACTACGCGGCTCGTGACGCGCCGAGCGCACCTTCGCCCGTCCCCAGCCGCAGCCCTTCGCCCCCCGCACCTCTTGGGGACATACAGTTCATCACCTCCTTCGGGGACGACGATGATGTCAAACAACGTCAGTATACGATTTTAAAACACCAAATTAAACAAATTTTCATCATCATGTTCAAGCTAAAATAAGAATATCATCAAACCTCTCACAAAGTAGACACAGAGAGTAGAGCACTAGTTTTCTAAAAAACTACAAACATCGTTGGAAATTTCCTCTTCATGCATGCTTACTTGGTACATGAATATTCTTGACATTCCTATTATTAAGTGTTTGATATTTTTCATCTAGGTATTTGAAATGTGATCTTCCTCTGCCTCCCACTTTTTCATCCCTAGGATGATTCCACACAAATTGACATAGTCCCACGCTAAGCAAAGCTTGCGCCAAGGGAATTAGTCAATGAATGATATACTTTTCTAGATAGACATTAATGCACAGGATATATTTACAAGTACTTGTGTTCATCACACAAATATGTATGAGGTCTTCGTTTCGCAGCCAAGAGCTCTGAACACTAGACAAAAGAAAAAACTTTATTTAATAATATAATTTGTCATTGATGGGCATGGAGCCTGGTTGGTGGCATTTAGTTAGTGCAGATTGCAGATTGTGGACGCTAATTATACTAAGGATAGTATTAGTTTAGACAAATGTCTCCCTAAAAACAATACTTACTTCTCTTTGAAGTTATCTTGTTTTCAGCACCACCCAGCTTATGTTGCCTTACTTACGTTGCCTTACGTTGTAACATGATTGTCCAATAGGTTCCAATAAAAAAACTTGCAAATAAGCAACTGTAATGTTAGGCTAAATATTTGATCGCACCTTATTTTAATCAACAGCGCAATCGAAACCATTATACGCTGAAAAGGTGAAGCAGAACATGAAGAAAACGGAGTTGCTTTACGCAGATGTAGCCCGTAAGCCTCAATCTAGGTGGGTAATAACTGACTATACGCGTTGTATACATAATTATACTAGAAACTGTATCAATCTAAATATTTATGTATGTTTTCGGTTTTAGGTTCAAATCCGAAGCAAGTCCGCGGCCCGTAATGGGTCCACGTGGGCCCAATTCCCGGTCTCGATCTCGGTCGACGTCTCGATTTCGTTCGCGGTCGTTATCGCCCTCCTGGAAGAAGTCCCGCTCGAAGTCTCGTTCGTATTCAAGATCCCGCTCAGCAACCTCGCGCTCGAGGTCCAGGTCTTACAGCCCTTCCAGAAGATCAAGATCGAGGTCGAGATCACGTCCTTACAGAAGTAGACGTTCTCGTAGTCCTGCAAAGTGTGTATTACATCCAACCTCTTTGGCCAGTAAACATGATTGCTATACTAAAAATGTTGTAATAATATTTCCTTACTATTTTCCACAGTAATAGTGCCTATTCCAAGCGTAATAAGTCCAGGTCGTTGTCATGTGAAAGGTAGGTTGACATTTTTTTATCGTTATTTATATAATTTCCAGGTGAGTTCCCTTAAAGCCATTGAGCGGATGGTTTGCCCTTTGGGAGATGTTTGTTTATAATAAGTGAACATTTTATTTGTTTTACAGCGACGATAGAAGCGGAGTAAACAAGCCGGTAGTGCCGCGGTACTACGGCCGGCGCAAGGAAGATAAATCATCGAGCGAACTTTCGCTCGACTCAGACTCGAGCGAATCGGCCGATGACTCTACTAAGAAGTATGTACTAAGCTTTCTGCTTAACACGTTATTCCAAAAGGATGGATGGATCATAACGACTTCTGTAGGTCATAAAGTGGATCCGTAATATTTCGTTACGAGTTATGATGCAGTGTTTAACTGTAAATCATTTACTTGGGTTGTATATAATTTTTGCTTATTGATGGTTTATAAAGATTGTGTTGTTCAGTTTAGTGGTGGACATTATGTGTTAAGAATATTATTTTTCTCACCCATTTCGTGTTATAATCGTATTATCTCAGTTTGAAGCGTGCAGTATAGTGTGTTTTCTCATTCAGAGCGGCGGTTGGCAATAAATCCAACCTGGAATAAGTTGGATATCTGGATCAGCTCTAAAGGTCGATGAATCATTGTTTTCATTTGTAGAAAACATAGCGTTACGGTATAATGACCATTGGTTTGAATGGTTTTTATGTATCATTATCCCAAATGGCACAATATTATCGTAAAGTCCATGTGGAATATGGGCTTATTCTGATCATCAACAAACGAATGTTTCATATAAGTTGACTCACAGTATCAGTATTAAGGTACTACACACACTACAGTATTATGAAGGTTTTACCCACAATTATTAAAGCCCCTTCCCAACATAGGTTGGGGAGGGGGGGGGCTATATGTATGGTTATAATATTAATAGTTTAAAGACTGATACAAGATGTGACCTCAATAATTGGTGTAAAAAAGTATACAGACCTTTTAAATCATTATGTATTATCCCATATATCAAATTATCAATAAAATTGCATAAAAATGTTTTAATAAAAAAAACTTTCGTTGAGCACATCTCAGTAAAGAGGAGGCTCCGTAAACTTTGCCAGAAATAAACACGACGTTTCTTACAGGGTCCGTCGCGTGAGACTCTGTCGCTAAAGGAGAAACTCAAGAGGAAAATGCAGGCTCAATTATCGAGGCAGCGTGAGTTTATAGTTATCTCGTTTATATACCAACACTATACAGAATGTCTAAGAAAATACGGTTGTCTTCTAGAAGTTGTAGAGTGTTGTAAATATATCCTCATGACTATGCAATAAACAAATTGCTCCAAACATAACAAAATGTAACATTATTTAAGGGAATTCTCAATCGGAAAATTGTTTTCTTATCTATATATATATAGGAGATCCCATTTTTGAACTGACTCATCACGAAATCTCAGGAACTGTAAGGCCGATTGACTTGAAATTTAGTAGGAGTTTTCCTTACGCGGTGTAGAGGTCAGCTAAGAACGGATTTTATGAAACTCCACCCGCAAGGCGTTAAATAATAAAAAAACACGTTATTCAACCATTGCTTTTTATGGCGCGAAGTACCAATGTTATTTATCTGGGAAAAACAATTGCAAGAGAGTCGTTCTTCACTTGCGTTTTAAAATAAGAATTCGATTCAATGTTGTATTTCAATGATTCAATTTTTTTTAATCGATTATTTATACATTTAACTAAGTGTTATTTGTGATCTTTAAAATAATTTAGAATTAGTTATTAATAAATTTAATTAATTTATTTCAACGCATAAACATAGATGATGCTCAAATATAAAACAATATTAATTGGACACCAAGAATCGTATTTATTGCATATTGTTATGGGATACCATAGACGACGACAAGTAAAACTGGCGCGTACCATAGATTGATTATCGCGAAATACAAATGTCATCTGGAAAAAACAATTGCGAGAGAGTCGTTCTTCACTTACGTTTAGTAGAGTCGGGACAAGTCGGGCAATTTTTGTGGTTTTTTTTTCAGTTCGGAGTAACGATCTTAGATCGAATCCGCAATGAAGAGATTCTCAAATCAACGGGTGTGAACGGGGGTGTGATTGAAAAGATGAAGAAAGGCATGTTAGGTTGGTTTGGACATATAGAGACGATAAGATTGACGAAACAGATATACAAAGCGAAAGTGTGTACTTACACAAAAAACTGGGGCTCTATACTCTCAACCTACCCCGTTAGGGACTTGGCGTGATGATATGTATGTTTTTCAATTCTTTACCCTTATGGTAATAAGGCAAGAAATCTGTTGTAACGATATTCACAACACTATAACTTCTAGAAGACAACTGTTGTATTCTCTGTGACACACCGTGTGTTAATTCAGCTAATAATCTATCTCTGTGCCTTATTTCACCCAATACCGTTCTGTAATTTTTGCAAGCAATATATATTCTTATACTTTTGTAATGTTCGTAGGTAACACGTGAACGTACTGTGTTTGTCGTTTAATCGCTCTGCTTTGCTAATAATTTAACGATATGTATTGGTTTTTATGTTACCTATTTATTTTTTATACTTATATTATGCATCTTTATTATAAGGCTTTTCTTTTATTTAATCATCTATAAATATAAAAATGAATGTTTGTCCTTTATAGAATCGTAAACGGCTGGACCGATTTTAATAAAATTTTCCTTCCCTCCCGTCCCTTCCGCTGTCTGTTCGCTTAGATCTTTTAAGCTATTCCGCGGATTTCAATGCGGTTATCAGCATAAAGTGATTAGAGAGGAAGGTTTATATTATAATAATGAATAAAGAAATATTCAAAGATTTGTAGTGTGATGATAGAAACATATTTTTGTGCGGTTAAATCGCAAACGCTGGATAAACCTTACGAGATAGATCAATTAAATGTACTACGGAATAGTATATCTTAAAATGATCGATAAAAATGTCCGCGATAATATTTAATTATCTGTAAAGGATAAACCACCATAACCATTTTTATCTTTTACATAGTATTAGTATCAATATTGCACCCGTGCGAAGCCGGGGCGGGCAGCTAGTTCTTAATATAAAAACTGAGTTAGATTCTACACTTATAACTATAGAATAGAAGAATAGAATAGAAATATAGAATTAAAAAACAACAGATTTTCAATTCATGTAATGATTTTTAATGAATATTTTATTCCATTAATTCGTATTTTTCGAGGCACTTTGTATAGAGTTGGTGCAACAAATCATTACTGGTAATCATCAGTTGAAGAGCTTAGTTGCACGCGTAATAATCTTAGGAACTACTAATATGATTTGAAAATATCTTTTTTGCAGTTGAAGATTGTATTTACTAGTACATGGACTATGGTCTGAAATAGATGATTCTATTTTATTTTATCATCATCAAGAAAAAATAAGCCCAGAATGAACAAAGGCCTCTGTTATCGCCTTATTTTGCCGCGATATTTTTTTGTTTTTGTATTTCGTAAGCGGTACAGACTATTGAATAGTGAGTGTAGCGTCGGGTACCCATCAGATTGTCTGAAATACATGGGGAGTTTGACATTGGTGTTTAATGTGAGATATTGGAAAATATTGCAGTGCGCGCCGACAAGCGTGCGGAGGCCGAGCGAGTGGAGCGCGAGCGGGGTCGCCGAGCGCGACGCGACGAGGACATGCGACAGCTGGCCATCAAGCTGCGACGCAAGTACGCTCACATTCATACACAAATACCCCGAATGAGACAACAAAATCCTACTCATATTTTTAATGTGAAAGTTTGTGAGGATGTTTGCTTCTCTTTTACCCAAAGACAACTGAACGGAGATAAATGAAATTTGCCAAAGATATAGATTTTTTGCTGGTATATTATTTTTTATTTTAGAAAACACTTTTAATAAATTATATTTACGATACTATTCACATCTAGAACTAAATATGTATCTACCTATATATTTCTAAACAGTGACAACAATTAACAATATTTACAAAAAAGTGTCTAGTAAAACTAAGATAGGATATAGGTGCACCTATAATATAGGTGGAGTTCTAGAAACCATTATGTCACCGCAAGACCACGACGCCCTTTTCTCTCATGAGATCAAACATATTATGATACAGTTTTGTTTACAGGCAGCGTGAGATGAGGCACCAGCAGTGCAGAAGATCCAGTGATGATAATTCCGACAAGAGCCGAAGTGGCTCATCGTCTAGGTAACTATACAACATGACCACTAACTGAATAATATTTATCGTTTCTGGTAAAAAATTGTATAAATCACTTTTTGTAGGGATTCCCCGCCGCCTGAGACGAGAGATGAACGGAGTCGTTCAAAGAGTAAATCGCCAAAAGATAAACGCATTCCCGTTTGGGAAATAAATAGGGAGCCGACTACAGCAGCTGCTTTTAGACCTCAACCCCCACCAGATTACGGAACTACTTATTACACTGAACCGCCGCCCAATCAATATGAAGAACCAGTTGAAAGTTATTATAAAGAGCAAAGGAGACCGGACGATATAGAGGCGAGGCAGCAATATCCCAGATACGATAGGTATCCCAGCAGAGAATATGGTATTCGTTACGATAGCCGCTTCGAACCTAACCAAGGTCACGAGACTAGGTGGGAGCAAGATAGAGGTTACCAAACTAGAAGGCGGCCCTTTGGATACAGGGGACCAAGTTTTAGGAGCCAAGCGCCTAGGCAAGGGCCGCCCGACATGGGCTATGTCGAAGGACCTTCCAATTGGAATCCCAGAAACACTCCGTATACATACAACAGAGAAACTTCCGAAGGTAGCCAAAAGAGTAAAATTAAACTTGTAGATTACTAAATTCTTGTCTATATTAATTGTCAAATGTTTTGTAGTATAAGGTTCATTGTATATAACATTACAACATTATTAAATGCACTGATAGCTGTCATTATCCAACCTTCATGTTCAACGATGTCATATCATAGGTCTTATTATAATTGTAAGAACAAAATGCTGTTGGTTCAAACAGTTCACTCATTTACTGTCTTCAGTTTTTTTGTTTAATACATACTTCCATACATGTTGTAAAGTTTTGAATAGTTGTTACAAGTGTGAACTATAAATTATATAAAGCAGCTCTTGTTAACTCATTTACCAATCTAATAAAGACATGAATTATCCATGTTATGTTTTATTTAAGTTAATATTACATAATCACCTACCGTTCAATTTGCTTATCTACCACAAAGTTAAAAACATTGGCTAAAATTTTATTTACAGACTACAAAGGTATGTATAATAAATAGCTTATCCACAACAGTATATATTTTTTCCCTACCAAATAACCGGCCTACTATTTCTACTCCTGGTCTGAGCGATGGAAAGAAGCAATACAAGGCTCCTTAAATACAATTTAGACTCTTACAGACTAATTGTGTGTTATTATTATTGGTTAGTCATTGATACTGACCGTCACGACTCGATCCTTGACATTCCTTTTGCAGGCAACTACGTAAGGATCGCCTTGCTTGCTTGCACCTCTGAACTACAGTAACTACAGTCACTAATCAGACCACAAGCTGTACGCAACAGGAAAATATCGATAGGAAATCTGGATACGTTTAAGAAGTTTTCCATTATCGGGTAGGTACTAAAATATATCTTCAGCGATTGTGGGATGGTGTGACTATATTGGGGTAGGTAGTATGTACTTATTATTAATAATTTTGACAGTAGGGACAACAATACACATTGGGAATCCCTGTTTCAAGAAAAGTTACCACTATGCGGTTTGACTGAAAACGCACACACATAGTCTGCTCCAGAAGGTGTCCGAAACGTTGACTGATACGTAGCAGGCACCAGGCGCAGATTGTGATGACGTGACAAATTAATCGTAAATTTAATAAGTACTGTGTTTGAATATTCAGTAGGGGTTCTTCGTGACTTACATTGAATGAAAAAAGGTAATTTTACATGTTAAATGTGATTTGTACGAGTGGCCCTCACGTCTGATATTTCTTTTGGGTTACCCTCATAAATTCCATCACAATTGCCGACAGCAGGGCTGCCACAAATATAATATAGCGAGCCTAGTCGCTGAGAGTGTCGACGTCAACCTCCTCGTTGTCGTCGTTGGTGGAATCCGGATCTCGTCCCGGGATGGGAGCGCCGACCAGCCCGCCACGACCCTCTTTTGTGTGCCGCCATTTCATGCGTCGATTTTGAAACCATACTTTCACCTGGCGAAAAGAAGTTATAATAATATAAGTTTCATGCCTTTCCACAATGATCCCCGAAGGGGTAGGCATATTTGTGACGCAGTACCCATACAGACATAACAGACACTTTTCACCTGAGAAATATTTGAGATGCCAACGTGACAGATGGCGAGTCAATCGCTGTTTCTCAAGCACGAATATACGTCTGAATATAGATTAAGATAATCTATAATCTTAATCCAATTTCTAATATCTTAATCTAATCTTAGCAAATGTATTAATAAGTAAAGAAAATAAGTTTTTTATATACTGTAGGTTCTTGTGAACAGTACTTTAATATCTGCATGAATACAGTCGCAGTCAGAACTTACTATCTGGCTTTGTCTTTACACCAAGCGACGTCAACCTAGAAATACGCTTGGCGCTAAAGACTAGATAGATCCCTTATAATTCACCGTAGGTACCTATCATTAGAATAAGTATTCATTATTTTCCTTATCTTAATTGGTGTTTAATAGGTAAGTATGCCAGTATGCAGTAGAGTGTAAGTACCTAACTTAAAACCTTAAGCTTAAACTTAAACCTTCGTATGTAACTCATAATTAGATTAAGGTAACCCGCCCGACTTCGTGTATCAGTACCACGTACCCGTAGGTACGTGGTACTGATACATGGTCGCATACATTATTATGTTATACCCCAAAGGCATTAGTCAGCGTTGTCAATAAAATAATAATTTGTAGTCAAGAGGGTTGGGGGATACGGGGAGTATAGCCCGAGTCTATTAATTGTAGTGTGCGTGTGTACTGATAGGAATCAGTGTGTACCGATAATACTCCAACATTAGTGGAAGGTTGCACACTCGCTCTATAAACTACAGGGAAAAACGGTGGGATGCGTCTTAGTATATATATAATAATATAATATATAACAATACTTGTTAAGTACTTTGTTAGTGTAGTATTTGTGTTGGTAGGTTACCTGCACAAAGCAATCTGCATTAACTAACACTAGTACACTCTTACCAAGTGCAGAATCAGCGATATATTATTTTCTCGAATAGGTCATTTTAGACTTAGGTAGGTATTTAAGAAAAGGAAGGCTTTCATCAACAGCGAATTGAATAGAATTGGTATAACTACGTACCCATATACGAAAAACGAAATCTCTTCTCGTACATGAACACACCTAAGTCCACCGTCAAATTTTACCAAGTTTATAACTTCAAACACTATAGGCTCCCATTAGTACATTCTAGTAAGGATTATGTGTAAGTTCCAAAATGACTAACTTGAGCGTCTGTAAGTCCTAATGTAGCAGCCAGCTGTCTCCGGTCAGGCTTAGTGATGTACTTCTGTATTTGGAACCGCCGTTCGAGGCCTTTTCTCTGCAAGTTGCTGAAGACAGCTCGAGACCACGATCGTTTCCTTTTACCGCTAGATGTGACGTCACAGCGCGTAGCGGACTGCTGCTGCGGCGGTGACGATGGTGGTAATGGAAGCCGATAAACTGTGGACATGGTTTTCAGGTTAGAGTTAATAACGGCTCCCCACGTCACCCGCGTCAAATTTGATTTCATTGGTATTTTATTCTGGAATAAAACATTATCATAACATCGAGAGGAAACCTGCATACGTCTGAGAAGCAATTCAAAGGCTCGTATAGTCGTGCTCGAGTAACGGCGATGGATTCGCCGTCTAAAATATATATCTCTGGCGGAAAGTGGGTGTGTGGGTATTACCTATACACCTCTGCCTACCCCTTAGGGGACACTTATGGGAAGGCGTGAGCATGAGCATAAAACATTACCTATATGTGTTAATCCAGCTAATAATCTATCTCGATGCCAAATTTTATTCAATTACGTCGCGCAATTTGTGTGTGAAAGACAATGAGGTCTTTTTTACATCAATGGTGAAAGAGGAACAAACACTCTCTGAAACTCTCAAATTTATATTGTCCTATAAGATTGTTCTGAATTTTATCAAAACAGGACAATTGTGAAAGTTCAACATTTTGAAATGTAAAGTTTTCCTTTTTAGTAATAGAATGTACTAAAAAATACTGTTATTTATTTATCGTTCAATTACTTGCGTAAAATCTGGCAGTTTGTATCTATTTCTAGCTATAGAATTTGGAGGTTTGTGTTGTATTTTTATTTGATGGTAATTGTTTTAGTAAACATATTTTCATATAATATAAGTATTTACACAACTGTCCCAGAAGGATTAAGCAGCACCTTGGTGAAAACAACCTTTTCCGGAAATATATTTTAGACTAGCTGTGCCCGCGACTTCGTCCGCGTGGAGAAGTGACTTTGGGCAGCATTTTTTGGATATACATTTTGATTTTGATTTACTTTGTACATTTTACGAAAAGCTTACCACATTATATTATTGAAAAACCACATCTAAATTGGTAAGCCGTTTCTGAGATTAGCGTGCACAAACGCACAGACAAACAGATAAACTGACAAACAGACAAAAATTCTAACAATCAGTGTTTTGGATGCTATTTGCGTTGAAAAAGATCCCTATCACATTTTTTCTCAAATATCTTCCATGTACAGACAGCGATCCGTTACATTTTTATTATATGTATAGATATTGTGATATACCTATGTAGTTCGCCGTCCTTTTTTTCACAACTAAAGATGTCCTGTCAATTTCTTTCCAATGTATGCATATATCCTCAAACTATTTTTGGTCACCGTATAAAACTCTTCCTGTGACAAATCACTATACCTGCTCGAGCCTGCAATCTTGATTTAATGCGCTTCAACTTAACCACGCTGCCATCGCGGCTTTTCTTATACCTACTCTTAATGAAAAATATTTACTCAATATATTTAGGTAAGTCAGTAGCTGATAAAGCTGTTGAAAACATAAATATCAGCTCCCGGCTGATATATGTTGAGTTAAACGCTTAGTTTTAAGAGAGGTAGGGCATAACGGATTCTCCGTTCGAATTTGGAGCTGCCCGACTGGGGCAGGACCTCCTAGACTGGACCTTATAGAAGTCCGTAGCCAAATAAAACAATTTATTGTGTTGTGTTCCTACGCGGTGAATGAGGTTTCCAGTAATGAGCTCCTTGGGGAGGGGGGAGTATTGTTACATTGTGCTGGCAACCGACGGATTAGACTGATTATGTTGTCAACACAGTATGACTCTCCGAACACAGAGTGGCAACGCGCAAGTGATACTTAGGTATCGTGAGCGTAAATAGGCTACAGTAACCGTTTCCCATCAGGTGGGCCGTATGCTTGTTTGCCACACTTGTAGTATAAAAAAAAGAAAAAAACCCAGTGGATAATCTGCTTATTTTGCAAGGGACTTAACATCCAATTACTTAATCTCCTAATGTATTTTTTTACCTTTATACTTATTAAATACAAGTACCTACAAGGTAATGATAATTTTTAGAAGATAATGAATAGATAATTTAGAGAAGGTATTTACAAAGAAAGTAGCTACGTATATAGACCCATTGTAGGAATACATATATGATTTACATACATACTCGTACATACATATCAGGACCAAACAAACAGACAAACGGGGAAAAAAATAGATTTATATATGTGCCGTGTATATAGTTCGATACATTTAGTAAGCGGTTATTTTAATATAACAAACAGACACTCGAATTTTATTTATTTTTATATTAATGTATTTTCTTCACCACTACAATGTATATAATTTAAATTATTATATCCTCACGCCTTCCCACAAGGGTGGTAATGTATAAGGTGGCAGAGGTGTATAGGTAGTACCAAATCAACACACCCACTTTCCGCCAGAGATATATTTTAGGTGCCAACGTGACAGATGGCAAATCCATATCGCCATTAGGTACTCAAGAACGACTATACATACGGCTTTAAATTACTTTTCAGACGTATGCAGGTTTCCTCTCAATATTTTCCTTCACCGTTGAGCTCGTGGTGTTGATATATCACTTTACTTAAACTGTACTGTTCTGAAAAACCCATTGGTACAGGCGGGATTCGAACTTGCGATCTTTGGGTCGCAGGTACTCTCGAACCACTCGGTCACCACGGCTTTATTTTATAAATCAAAGTCCCCCGCCTGTCGCACGTGTGCCTGTTCGGGATAAACTCAAAAACTTTTGAACGGTTTTCACCGTGTGATGCAGTTTTCAGCAATAGATAGGATTCATTCATTTTTTTGAAATTAGCTGATGGATAATATGTTCTACTATCCGGACGGGCCGCTATAATTACATAATTTATCAAAGACTATCCATGTTTGCAGTCATTATTATTTATGTACTTAAGTATATTGATTTATAACATGATTTCCAATGAAGGAAAACATCGAGAGGTTTACTAAATATGTTTGAAAAAATATTCAAAACATGCAAGTGACAGTCGTATCGGACAGACGGCGACCGACTCACTACCCTTTTGTCACGTTAGTACCTATCTGCGGCTAAAGGTATGCTCTTATCCGTCTGCCTACCTTCAGGACGCGGCTAGTGGGAATGCGTGCTAACATATGTCAATTGTTTGCGGTAGACAGGTCGAATTATTCCTTTAGGTCTTCTGGATATAAATCCACACCTATGGACTCAACTTCCCCCATACTTGGGTACTATTGCTGTAACGAAAAAATATTATTGTTGTATATGCCTAATGATTTGAAAAGAGTAACCATGGAGTTTCTTGCCGGTTCTTCTCCATGGAAGCGACCAACCCGAACCGTGCTTCTTTTTCGACGTTTTATAAGTGCCCACCTGGGCCTATGTGAAATAAAAAGATTTTGATTTGATTTGATTTGATTTGATTTGACTACTCATCATATTTTTTATTAATTTATTTAACGAAACATTCCATGGCATCAATCTTTTCAACAATAATTACTATCAGGCTTAACAACATAGGTTCGATCGATATGGTAAGTATTAAAATAGTTCAATGTATAACTTTGTCTAAGATCCGGAGCTATAGACATTAATTTACATAGTGCTCCGATTGTGGAAACCTAAGGTATCGTGTCAGACATCTTATCATCAATTCATCAATTGTCTCGTAACAAGGCTCGCTAGACCGAACTAAGTGTTAGATCACAAATTATTACATACCGCTAGTGGGTCTTAATGCTGGATGTAAATGTGAGTACGTTAGAGGCAGAGGCAGCTGCAATAGAGGAGGCTCATCCCTGCAACAGCGGTACAGGGCTGCGACACAACCGGCACACGGCGGCTCCTGGCTTTTCGGCGCTTCCGGCAGTACTGTGTATCCTTGAGACGACTCCCTATTCCCCAAGATACTGTCCACACTGAACTTCAACTTACTCGCCGACACCTCACCATTCAACGACGTCATCGTTCACAACAAACACAAAGCGGACCTCCTATCATGGAGGCTGCTGAAAAACTGAGAGGTATCGAGCAACGTCGCCTGCGCGGGCGCACGCTGTGGGCGTGTCCTCCCCAACGCTCAGTTGTGATTGGTGCGTCGCTGTTGGGCGTTGCGCGTGAAGCTTATGGAGTGCGCAAGCATTCACTGATCCTGTAGTTACAAACACTGCACTTGTTTACAATAAACAGACTTTAATGTGTTTTATATGACTTTGTATTTAAGTAGAGTTTAATTTCATTGCTGTAAAGCTTGCGTCATTCTTTAGTTTCGTGGCACACACTGATCAACTGTAATTTAGTTTCAATTTACATTACGGCCACTAAATTGAAAAGAGTTAACATGAAGAAGGCAAGCTGGGTGTTCTTCTATTCTTTGTTCATCTGATCTCTCCTGTTACAATATCACCCTACAAACACCTAACTTTGAAAACTTTGCGACTAAATGGAAGATAAGGCGGTAGGTAAGTGCTTATAATAAGACCCGAAATACAGTTTTATTTTTTACACAAGCAGGTTTCTTTCTATTAATATGTTACCTTATTGTGGAATAGAGTAGCTTATGTTCTTTAGTGCTACTATTAAGATATATAAGTATGTATGTTTCCATAGTGTTTTAGCACAAATGACGAAAGGAACATCTCTTTAAATTTACTCTTTATTCATATATAAGAAATTGCCTCAAGAGATAAGCAGAAAGCAAATGGCACCAGTCCTCTTTAGGTTAAAAGATCTTGGAAGCATCCTCCATATTTATGTATGTATTACATACATAAGTACGGTCATGATTCGAACTTGCAATCTTTGTGGTGCAGGCAACTATTCAAACGACTCGGTCACCACGGCTTTCCCACTATACATAATAAAATAATATGGATAAAATACATATTTAAAATCCCACTACAGAGAGAAATTGTCGGAGGTTGATTCAACATTTGTTATGTATGATGTTCACCTGACTATTGCGTGTAAGTATAGGTACCAAAAGTATGATTAAACACGTGTATGTATAGGTGGATATTTAAATCTATAGTCATAGTTAATACCGGTATTAAGTAGGTACATATGTACATCTTTCTGATGGGTATCGGCAAGATAGCAATCAGAAACATATACAGGTTGGCATTGATTTTGGTTGAATTATCTGACTATGGAGTTGGTCTAATGCTGTTCAGCCTATCGTAGGCCATTCCTGATGTTACTGTGAATGCCTACGGTATTAGGTTGCCCGGACCAATCCTCCTTGGGAGTATAATGATCACTTGCGTTTGTCGGCATATCCTCTTCAACTTTTGAATATTTTTTTTAACTTGGAATTTAAAAATACATTATTTAGAATTTCTTCCTACAATAACAATTTTGGTCTCGTTTAGAGTTTTTCGCTTGGGAAGCAACTTTTTGGCGCGGCTCTAGACTTCTTATTAAATGTACCTACTTATTTATGTAGGTACTATATACAGGTACCATAAGCCGTGGCTTGAGTAGTTGCCTGTTACACAAAGATCGCATGTTTGAATCCTGACTGTACCAATGATTTTTACTTAACTTAAGTACAGTGATTAATCATACCACGAGCTTTACAGTCAAGCAAAGCATCGAGAGGAAAACGAATGAGAAGCAATTTAAAGGCGTATAGGCGTAGTCGTGCTTAAATAACGGCGATGGACTCGCCATCTGTCACGCTGGCACCTAAATATATATCTGATGGAAAGTGGGTGTGTGGGTACTACCCATACACCTATGCTTGCCTCTTCGGGGACCCTTGTGGGAAGGCGTGAGGATAATATTATTATAAGTACAGAGAAAATAGTCACACTACGAGCTTTACGGCGAAGGAAAACATCGAGAGGAAACTTGCATTCGTCTGAGAAACAATTCAAACGGATATGTATGTCATACTTTAGGTGCCAACGTGACAGATAGCAAATTCATCGCCGTTATTCTAGCAGGACTGGACATACGCCTTTGAATTTCTTCTAAAACATATGCGGGTTTCCTCTCGATGTTTTTCTTTAACGTACATAAATAAAATAAATAAATATGTAGTCCGCTTGCTATGAATTAAATCAACTGAGGTAATTATTTTAACTACTGTGGATATCCAATCGATCCGATCTACTACAGATGGCTGAATTTGTTTAAAGCCCCATGAGTCGAAAAGGTACAAGGTAATGAATGGAAAAACAAAAAACTCGCCTGATTTTCCCCTCATATAAATTATAGTTTCCGGGATGTACTTAGATACTTATTTGTGTATTTTGTGTCGAAATCGTGTTCGCAGCGCAGAAAAGATGTTCGTTAAGCGCGTGTGCTGCGTGAAAAATTTATGTACCTAATTACACGTAGGTAAAGCAAACGTCCAAACAAAACTGCGATGTTTAAAGCAAAGAGATTACGATTAATAAATTTTAAATTAACGTAAATACATTGTACAAGAGTACAATTATGGGCCTTGCGATTCCAGGAATGAAACTGTGAGTGTGCCTAGTGCTATTGGATACGCGGTACGATAATAGAGAATCAATTGATTCGAGAACAACTGTTAGCTCTAAAACTGTAAAATCGATTACGGTACAGTTTATTTTGGCTGTCAGCGGGCACCTGGGGTACATCCGCAGCACCAGATATAGATCCCATCATTACTAAAGAGCTCTCGGCCGCACGCCACGCTGTTTACTCGATAAGTATCAATGATCTGTGGCTAACGAAATGATTATGTACGCGCCTGTACCTACGCCTGTGCTACATTATTGTTGCTAATTATACTTCAACACATGTTTTAACACTAGCAGACAGACAGATTTGATCGTAAATTAAGTGGTCAACTAATTACATCATCTACTAAAAATATTCAAAACATATTGGTAAGAAAACTTTTTTACAGATTCTTGAGATTAGACAGAAGAGATTGCGCGGTTCTGCCTCCTTTGTACCTAAACTCACCCACAAGTACTATTCAAGAATGCTCAAGGGACATATGTATATTATGATGCTTATAAATCTACGCTTATTCATAAGAAATGCAGCGAAAAATTATTCATGTTGATAATCCCGAGCTGACATAATAACGCTCTAATGGCGAGCCTTTAAGCTGAGACCCGACCTTGCTGCCTATGTCGCTTGTACTGAAGATAATTTTCAGTAGAGTTGTTTGACGATCATCTGTGATTTTAATCGAAGAATACTTCGATTAAAATAACTGTATAACTGTCATTCATTATCATCGGAGAATCTTCTTATCGGTGAGGAGTTGCAAACTTAACCAGGCAAGTAAAACCAGATTCGTCGTGCAATTTAAAATAAATTTATCCCCTTTTTAGGGTTTCGTAGAAAATTAACCCTTCTACTTTCGCCATGTTCGTCTGTCTACCTGTCCATCCGTCCGTCCGCGGATTAGCTCAGAGATGCTTGGTACTACAGAGCTCAAATATAGTATCGTAGTACCTACATATTAACAGCGCCGAAAAATTTTCAATTTTTTTCTCCCACGTAAAGCGGGTCAATAATTTTTTTCGTCATTCCTGTTGTGTGTCATATTATTAGATGGCTTATAAAAAATAATAAGGTTATGTTAAGAGCTCTTTTTGGTTTAGGGTCCCATATACACAATATTAAGATTTAAAGTTATAATCATAGTAACTGTCATGTGCCCCCCACCCCCCTAATAGCTAAACCGTTGTTAATAGATTTATAAAAAAAGTAGTATATAATTATGATGAATTTAAAAGGAAAGCTATATAGAAAAGCACGGCTACGTTGGCTTTACAGGTTAACGAGTCCGTCAAGTTATAAAATGTACGAGGAACTACGCAACCCTACAATGTGCGTTGCCCGACACAATTGACCGGTTTTCTATACTACAAAAGTCACAAACAAACATGCGGTCTGTCTGATCGTAAGCGGTTACCACCATCTATTGAACACCAAGGGTATGGCTGCCGACCCTGCAGGTGTCTTTTCACACCCTTTTGAAGAACTTCATGCTGTAATATGTAGGGAAAACCTCAGCGGGGAGTTCATTCCAAGGCCTGAGTGATCGCGGAAGGAAAGCCACGTTGCTGAATACATGCTATGCGGAAAAGCATATAAAATATCTTATCGTTTAACGTAACGTTTAACAGTGATATACGACCATATCACTGTACAAATCTAGTGAACATTTGGAACAGACTATTCTTTGAGCTTCCAGCATAAAATTCAATAGCATTCATTTGTAAATTATCACCTCTTCGAATGAGGTGCTTACTATTAAATGTACATAAATCAGCATGATGATAAATGTTCGGTTGATATAAGCCCAAAGGACCGCAGGATTTGTAGATACGACCACACGTGTGAATTACTCAGCCAGCTATAACTTACATAAATCATTGGAATACGACACAGCCTTTCCACACAAAATACCAAATACTGTGTAAGTAATAAGCATCTATCTGATAAATAAATTAAAAAAGGTGGTGCACAAAAGATATACCGTTCGAATTGGAGTTGCCGGATCGGGGAAGCATCTTACAGAATATCGAATAGCGTTGCTGTCAGGTAGTGTTGTGTTTCTTTGATGAGTAAGGAGAGGCAGAGCCCAACAAGGATGGGTGCGCTAGCAAAAGAGGAACGATTCTAACGGTTCGGAACGCACGAAGGAACAGTGTAGCGACGAGTGAAGCTTACAGGACTTCCTTTTATGCTAGTAAAGATAATTCTCGCAGTATAATGCTCTATTGCCACCTCGGATATGTCTACCGTCTTTAGGCTACCTATTACCATCAGGATCATAGGATCAACGACAATTTATCACACCTCGTCCTTCACGGTTAAGGAAAACATCGAAAGGAAACCTGCATACGTTTGAGCAGAAATTCAAAGACGCCGTTTATCAATGTTGACTCTACAGTCAAGACGGATGGATGGACTCGCCATGTGTCACGCTGCCACCTGTACATTTCTCCGGCGAAAAGAGGGTGCTGATACGCCTCTGTGTTTATCTCTTTGGATATCCTTGTAGCGTCAAGGCTAGGTATAATTAAAAACATAGTACATAATAAGAAATAGAAACGAATAAAGTGTAACATAATTATTATAATGATATAATTAAATCCTGAATCGGGTGTCCCGAACGACTTCCTTATTTGATCGCGTTCGAAATCGCTTTCCGGAAATCACATCTTAGGGAGATTTATTAAGTCTGCTTTTGTTTGCGCGATAGTTAAACCAGTGTTAAATGTCTGCAGATGTCTACCGAGTTACGCCGCGGCACAATTAGGCCGCCAGTATAGAAATAAGTGAGTCAACAAACATGATAACATCCTTTTGAGAGCGTTGCCCGATCGCAATGGAAGCGGCGAGCCATCGTTTGTTTCTAAAATTAAAGTGTTTATTCAGTGGATATTGTTGTATGATTGATACATACCGCCTGTTCGATTGGAAAGGCATCGATTCATTAAGTAAGAAATCGATCCTCGTGCTAATGCGCAGATTCTAGATGTAAATAGGTACCAGCATCTTGTTCACGCCTTCCTATAATGTTTTCGGAAGCGGTCCTCAGGGCTACCAAACTTTGTAAATAGTCTCTCGCCGTATATCAAGGATGAACACGTCTTAGAATTACTTTTAAAACGTATACATGTTTCCTAACGTTGTTTCCGTAAAAAAATCACTAGGAAATCTTATTGATAGAGGGGCGTTTTAGACTGCTATGATAATTTTGAATGTGTCTATTAAACTTTACGCCTGCTTAGAAGGTGCCTCGAAAAGGACATACCTTTTCGAGTCACGCTTAGGGTACCCTTTTCGCCATAGATATATTTAAGGTGCTAACAGATGGCAAGTCCATCGCCGTTACACAAGCAGGACTATACAGACGTCTTTGAATTTCTTCTCAATGTTTTTCTTCACGGTAAAGCTCGAGGCACTAATCAATGTACTTAAAAAAACATTGGTACACATTTGGTACAGCTACGTTCAGAATAACTTATTGATACAGTCGGGATTCGACTTGCAATCTTTGTGTTGCAGGCAACTACTTAATCTACTCGGCCACCACGGCTTCTCGGTTCAACATTAATTTGACATATATCTCCTTAACAAATTTATTACTACATCTTCACCTGAAATTTACACAACAGTTCTATTATTAGAACTTATATTATCTTATACCTATCGCAGTGGTGTTTGTATGAAATGTATATTCCCGTTAGAACTTGGTCACCAAATAATGTAGATTAATGTAAATAATCCATTCGGTTGCTATAATTATATACCATCTAAGCTTGAATTGTTTCTTTTTTTAATATTAATAGTTTGATTTATTGTTCAGATATAATCATATTTTAAAATATTTCTTCACTAATATAAAACTGTATTGCATATTGGTAATCAATGAATATTAAATGATGCGTGACTAAATGAGGAACATACATTAGCATTAAAGTAAGCGCTAAGTTGATTTGAGGTATTATTGAGAATGTAGATAACGTTAGAGCCGAAGTTTTTCGAAGGTAGCAAAGTGGTTCGAGTAGTCGCCTGCAACGAAAAGGCTGCAAATGTGAATCTCGACTGCACCAATTGGATCTAAGGCGAAAAGATGGTGTTAAAAACACCTCTGCCTACCCATTCGGAGACCCTTGGGTGAGGCTTGAAAATAAAAAAGAGATGTTGTTATTTTTAATTATTCCGGACAAAGTGCACACACACACACATATATTTTATATAGGTATATATTTATCTACTAAGTCCTAAACAAAGCAAAGCTTTGCTCTTGGACACTAGTCAATAATATAGGCACATACTTTCAAAGTAACATACATCCATTTTTAAGGTAGAAATATTTGTATTTCATACAGAAATATCTACCTCCAGCGATAAGCTTGGACTACTAAACTAAACTAAAGCTTGGAGAAAAAAAAGCGCCTGGCTTCAAATCAATTTATCCAGTCTCAAAGTATTTTACTCTGTTATATCGATATGTGAAGATTATTTATACAAATCTTCGTTCATATTGGGTGTCTGTGTCGCAATAAATATTAAATATCGACGCCATTAAAAATATCCCCTTACAGTTTACGAGAGCGTCGGCCGACATGTTTACGTAGGGAGACAGCAATCAATTCTGTTCTTTCTTTATGGCGGGGAAGCTTTTACGTTTCTTTGTGCACGCGCTTTCTCTTAATATGCATAGGTAATGTTTGCTTGCATAATATTAATATGATATTTAATTAATTGGTTGCATGTTTGTCGACCGCTTATATGATTAATGTAGGTCTGTCATGTCTACTTTCACCACTTGTGATTATACCTCAACATTTGTACTCAAAATCGAAATAACAAAGTTTAAAACTAAATTTCAATAATTAATCTAGTTCAATCTAGTAAGGATATTTTTGCAGGGATAGGCCGGTAAGTGCTTATTTTTACTTCGTATATAAAATATAAATACGAGTTCTAAATATATATGTATTACGTAATAATAGGAGTTTTTTTTTATATTTGAAAGGCTGTATGGTATGACAGTTGTGTTGCGCGCGTGTTCCATCTCTGCCTGCACACAATTTGCAAGTAGTTGATACTTGGATTACGAGCTCTCTATGAAAACCACCACACATATCAACTCTTTTAAGTTGATCATACGAAGCTTTGGATCCAGAGTTATCTTAATTAGCTCGACCTGATCACACTTACGGCCAAATACATACATATAAATGTTAAGAATAGACGTATAAAAGTTTTGATCTAACTTTGCCATATATTTAGTATATTCAGTATATTTATCCAAATTGAATTACATATTGAGTCACTTTTTCACAAATTTGTACAAAAAATGTCTTAATTAATTAGATGATTATACACAATGGTTATAATATCAAATAAAAATTCATACAAATCGAGTTTTAGCTGAAGAGCGCGCTCATTAAGCAGCTGATAAATCCCGGTCCCGCCCACGAGCTGCACATATTAATATTTAATTGTAGGCGCGATACCATCACGACAAGCATAACTAACTGTTAATAAAGTGTATTGTTGACGTGAATTATCCTCATAAGTTTGCCGAACGAGGCTGCGTCGGGGCATGGGCCCTATTCTAAGGATTAAAGGGATTTTAACATTTAAATATAAACAAAATAAACAGCTATTCTTGAAGAGCTTAAGGAATTTATTATGAGAAATACTTAAGACGGAACCATTTATGAAGAATTTTATGAATTTATATTTAAATAAACCGGGTTGTTTACTGTTTCTTACAAAAATTTAAAATTTTTACAATTTTAAATCTCAAATACTTCCTTGGCACGTCCATTAATCAATACAAGTATTCTGTGTTTCTCTTAATATACATTTATGTATTTTTTTACTTTATTATTTTATTTTATTAATAGATTACGTACTTAAATACAGTAGATACATAAGTCATATGAGGTAATAGTAATGCCCTTGTCTTTACCGTGCCGAGGACTGAGTCAAACTGTCCTACATAATAATTATCTGTTATAACCCCTAATAGAGGGTTTGAGACATTTATTGCTGATCTAAAGACAATTTACAGCAAGTAATTCAAAAGAGGTAGGGCAAAACGGTATTTTTCGTTCGAATTTAGAGCTACCCGCCTGGGGCAGGACCTCCACCTTATAGAAGTCCGTAGCCAAATAACACAATTTATATTGTGTTGTGTTTCTACGCGGTGAATAAGGTCTCCTGTAATGAGCTCTTTGGGAGGGGGAGGATTCTTATATTGTGTTGGCAGCAGAGGTATTAGTCCTATTATGCTGCCACCACAGTATATCTCTCCGAACATGAGTAGCAGTGCGCAAGTGATACTTCGGTATCGTTAGCGTAAATAGGCTACGGTAACTGTTTTCCATCAGATGGGCCGTATGCTTGTTTAGCACTCTTGTTGTATAAAAAAACTTAAAGTAAGTTCTTATTCTACAGTGTAATTAAACAAAAAACACAGAGAAAAATTATAAGAGTTCATGTGCACAAATAATCGAGCTACTGGATGGAAGGTCTAAAAATCCAAGGAGTGCGAGAATAAGCCCCCTTGTTGGGTCGCCAGCGTATGTGGCCTGGGGTAATGCTTTATACCGGCGCATGAGCTCGCGCCCAATAAACGCAATAAATAATTCCGCCGTGTTAGCCGCGGATCCTGTAACGTTTGTATCTGTTCATAAACATGAATAAAATAATAATCAAAAACCTCAATGCGGTTCCGTATATAAGATCATTATTATACGGAATTAGAATATTATCATTAATATACTGAACGAATTGGAACTTAGAAAAGAAATGTATGTTGGTTAATTACCAGCGCACAAAAGTTTTATAGATAACTGTAACTGTTATCCTGGTACATCCCACTGCTAGGGAAAGGGTTCCCCACATGAATTCCGGGCGTTTCTCTCTAAATTGTGTATTGGAAAAATGTACGTTTTGTATACATAATAAAAGTGATAAAAATAGTTACTGTACTACTAGGACGAATGCTAGTTTACTCAATTATTAAAACTTAGAAGGAAAAGGTAGTTTATAGAATATAGAAGGAAAATAAGAATCATAAGAATCAATCAATCAATAAAATGAGGTTTATAGCAATAGTAGATATAAGAATGATATAAAATAGTAAATATAAGTTATTATTGTGTTATACGTATAAGTTATATATATATTACATACAATAGTATTGTATTAAACTAAAACGTAGGGCACCATGTCATGTAGCCGCCATCACATTGCCGTGCCCTCAAACAGGGTGTAATTTTATCCTTAAGCATAGTATATTGTGATTTAAATGATGTCTGTGTTTTAGGTTATTTTTACATGCAATAAATATATTTGATTTGATTTGATTTGATTTAGGTCATTTAATTGTGGAAAATGATATAGTGGCCTGACATAAATGATTTTAATTGAATTCGCTTATTTACAATAATTGTATAAATTGACTTCACAAATATGCCTTAAAACAGACTAAGTTAATATAAATATATATAATATTAGTACTACTTTGGTGAAATTTATAGATATTCTAATTTTAGATGGAAAACGAAATAGAACTTAAATATAATTCTGTTAAGGAAAGTGTTCACAATTAAAATCAACGTAGCCCTAAAAATAATTTGATGCCGATAGTCGTACATCACTTTTATTAGTTCCGATAAATAAGTAGAATAAGTTTCCGATGTGATCGAATCTAATGTGGTGTTGTATTTATTGTAATTAAGCATGCTCGGAGCCGCGGAGAGGTGGGACGAGAGCGCCGCCCGACGGAGCGCGCCGGCTTTCGTGAGGCGCGCCTATCAAATTGTACAAATTGTTTATTAAGAACTAATAATATTTGCATAATCGACATTTTAAACATTATTCAATATGAAATTCAATATTAACGTATTATAACGCCCATTAATAACGTGAATTAGCCCAATATACATACACATATTAAATTAATTTCATAAAATAATAAATGCACAGACTCATTAACAGTAATCAATAAAACATTAACAGAATAGAGTATCGTATTTACGATGGGCGAGAGTATATATTTTATTGCTTAGGATAGAGATTTCATGTTCCATGCATGCATTCCATTTGATATTTTATAATTTTACTATTATACAGTTTACGAGTGTAATTTGCATAAAATTGACATCCGTCTGTCCATCTTCTATTTGCCCACGTGTAACTGCCGATCGTATTGACAGGGACAATGAAGCATCTGAATTATGGCTGTCTCTAAGAGGAGAGGTTAATATCAATATGGCAGTAACACTAGGATTGACGGATATTTTACCCAATGTTTAACTCATTGTTTATAGCAAAATTTATATTATTACTAGCTGTCCCGCACAGCTTCGCTCGGGTGAAAAAAAAAATTTAGGTCTGGACAACCTTTATCACTTAAGGGTATGAAAAATAGATAGTAGCCGATTCTCAGACCTACTGAATATATATTTTTTTATATTACAAAAGGCAAACAAGCATACGGCCCACCTGATGGAAACGGTTACCGTAGCCTATTTACGCTCAAGATACCGAAGTATCACGTGCGCGTTGCCACTCTGTGTTCGGAGAGTTATAGTGTGTTGGCAGCATAAGGTTTAATCCCTCTGCTTCCAACACAATGTAACAATCCTCCCCCTTCCCTAAGGAGCTATTCAGAGGAGAGTTATTCAAAGACGTATGTAGAGTCGTACCTGAGAAACTGCGATAGACTCGCCATCTGTTACATTGGCAGCTTAATGTATTACCACCTAAAAGAAGGTGCTGTTCCGTCTTCCCCTTCAGGGATCCTTGGGAGAAGGCGAGAAGATACTCATAAATATTAGGTACTTGTGTGTAAGACTAAAATGCAGCATATACATATATAGCATAGGGTACATTTACACCTACATTATATTACGCCACAATAAAACCCCTGGAACATTCTAAGTAGTATTGACACTACAAGGCGCCTTAAAAATCTCGCATTTCCTGTACAATACACTGCCAGACAACTTGCTCGTACCAGTACCTACACGATTCCGAGTCTCTTCTCGCTGTGAAACTGCGTTTGTTTGCAGTGTTAGTAGAGAAATAGCAATCTACTGATTTTATTTCGCTTCATTTATGTCAACTTACTAAAGAAATAAAATCCTCATTACTCTATTGTTTTAAATTAAATAAAAATCGTCAATTGGTTAAAAGTGATTAATCACATTACGAGCTTTACGGTGAAAGAAAACCTCGAGAGGAAACCTGCATACGTTTGAGCCCGATTTCATAAAATTACTTCCAACTTCGCCTAGATGGGCTTTGTCCCAAAGAAAGCAAAACTTAATATTTGTAAACTGAACGTCATAAATACTTATTTATACTTATAAAACACAGGATATCCAAGACAAAACACTTTTACTTACTCACTTTCACACAAAAATCAGCCCTCGTGGTCGTTGGGCGGAGTATTTTCTCCTTTCATTTATAGAGTCAATCTTCATTATACTTATCATCTCACAATCGTCTCACCCATTCTGTGTATGACTTATTTTTTTCCATATTGCATCATCAATAAATTTGTGAACCGCTAGTCATGCGTGACTGTGATCCGTATTTTTCATCAATGACCAGAAGACATTATAATCGGTACCCAATAAGGAAAATGTTTGTATGACGGCATCTTATTCAGATAAAGTTTAATTTAAATTCAAAAGTAGTGTTAAATTAAAAATTAATAAAAAGAACGACAAATAAGTAATAAGGAACGGGTTACGAAACTGCAATCTTGACTTAACAGGTGACGTAAAAATCACATTAATATGGTCACCATTTGCGATTTTTTTCCATCAAAAGCACGATAATATCTCATAAATACCTATGTGAATACAATCAAAAAGGTCCTATACTTGTCCAATCTCCAACACCCATCAATGCGAAATCTTTCGTTTCGTCATATCAGCATCGTAAGCTCAAGTCGTGCAATACAAAAAGTTCACCAAGAGTTAGGAGTAACAAAGGTTATGGTGGTGTAAATCACAATAAAAGTCTGGCGAGACGCCTGCGAGCCGGCAGGGCAGAGACGAATTATGATTGCCGCGGGATGCCGTAAAGAAGGGGTAGCGGCGCACGCGCATACCTCATTCTTATAATCGTTCTAAAGTGTTTCATTTGTCACAACAAGAGGTCATCGTATGATTATAATAAATTTCATTAGTAGGATATCCGTACGTGTTAATTTATGTGCTTTAAAATATATGATGATTTAAGAATATAAACTTTTTGGGTTAGGTACGAATACGAGTAGCACATTTGATATTGGGCGAGCGATTAGTGTTTTTAAGATTCAGATTAGAACACAGGTATTGGTTGGTAAATATAAGTGGAGTTTTAAACATAAATCTTGTGTTACATCATATATCCAAGACAAATAAGACACTGTTACCGGAATTGGAAGTCTATATCATAAATCATACATTGATCGTAGAAGCTGTCAGTTCCAAAAATAGGAAAACTATTAGGTCCATACCGTTTTAATCGTGGGTGTTTATTGAATTATTGAATAGGCAAATTTTCAGTAAGTGGATGTGGTGACCCTACGTGACGGGAACGGGAGGTGTCCGGCGCGCGCAGCGTGCGATAAAGCAACGCGCCGCGGGGACTCCGGACCCCCAGCACGGCAGACCTCGTAGTCATCATATATGGACACTCCTTCATTTATTTCAAACTTGGCAACTAATTTGACCATTGCTTAAGTTTGATTTAGGTAGGCGTGTTAGAAACGTAACGTGTTTGTTGTTAAATTTTAAAAGAGTTCTCGCGAATTTGTTCTTTCTATATTGTATGCCTACGTGGTTTGCTGCAGACTGTATTAGCTCATATTGCAGTGTCAAGGGAACGAAATTAGGGTTTAGGATGTGGACCGCGATTCTCTGTCCATTCCGAAATGCGTTTTGAAATAAATATACAATAATAGTGAAAAAGGATAAAAATACAACATAGTAATTTAAATATCTTACAATCATCGTCAAGAGCATTCTATATTATAATTTGTCACACGTCTGATGTGAATAACCAACTTGCACCAAACTACAATGGAATTTAAATGTGACATGGTTAAAGTCATTACAAATTTCCTGACCGTTTATCGTAATTGGAACTTACGTATGCAATTGTTTGTGCGGTGGTTAAGCAACTGATCTGCTGTATGCACCCAGGGAGTGGTTTCGAAACACAGAAACTAAATATGTGTGAATGGGCAAGTCTGGATGTCTTGTGTGATACATACGAAAGTCCAACCGTAAGGAAAATTTTCTTGAAATCTTTGTTGATCGTTAAGCTTAACTAGTACTAAGAACTTAAAGAGACTAACCAAATATATCTGTTTAGAGTTAGTGTGTTTGTAGATTAAAAGCTTACGTAAAGTTCTCGTAAGATGTGTTTATTCACACAAGATACATCTTTGCTTCTTTTCACTCCAATGAACATTATATCTGCATACTGTTAACTGCTGCAAGGTAAACTAGTCAATTGTTTTTACGTCATTAAACATGTATAGACTGTGATCGGCAAAATACTCACAGTTTAATTATACTAGTTAATTGATGAATATTATTTTAATGGCTTTATTATTGACACAATAATGAGAATACTGAGACTAATCGATTTCATTCGCACCAAAACTATAGGGTCTGCAGTATCCCCATACAGGTTTTCATCTTCAGCACCGTATAGACCTTATAAACCGATCACGGTGAACGTTGCCTAACCAGTTAAGTGATACTCATTGTGAGCACCGCACGTGAGAAGTCTCCCATTGAATTGATAGAATCACTTTTTGCCGGAGTAGTGTTGCGTTTAAGTTAGTGTAAGCCAGCCGTGTGCGCGATGTGGAAGGTCGTTGTTATTGCTGCCTTCGCCGGCTTAGCGACCGCTGCACCGCCGCCAAACTCTGCCGGGCAGCTGCACTTTGCACCAATTAATAAGTTTGCTTTACGTTTGCTGGATAACACTTATGCATTCCAAGATAATTTCGGTGAGAAAAATCTTGCCATATCGCCACTTCCGATATGGAGCATATTTGCATTATTAGCTGAAGGTTCGACAGGACAAACATTCCTGGAACTTGCGGCCGAATTGAACCTACCGGACGATTTGAAATCAACGCAAGCGCTACACTTAGCTGCTAAAAGTATTCTTAGGAGCTATGACCAAGACGTTATTTTCAAAGGACAATCAGCAATGTTCACTGACCGTTCACTTCAAGTACATCAGGACTTTTGTCAAGCAGCTGAAGCTTATAGTACAGACATTTACTCCGTGGATCCCATGAATACGACTAAGTTGGCATTTGATATAAATTACTACATATGTATTGCCACAGAGGGAAAAATTCTTAACGCTGTGAGGCCAGATCAATTGGACAATCTGAGAATGGTTTTAGTGGATGCATTGTACTTCAAGGCAAGTTGGACACATCCTTTTGATCCTACACAGACTAAAGAGGAAGCGTTTTACAATTACCAGGGTAAAACAATCGGATCTGTGAATATGATGTTCCATAAAGCACCGCACAATATTGGAGATTCGGATGAAATAGAAGCACAAGTACTGGAAATGACATACGGAAGAAACGAACAATTTTCAATGCTAATCATTTTGCCTTACGATGGGATACCAATAAAGAAACTGTTGAATAACTTAGCTTCAAAGTCTTTGAACTGGATGAACGAATTTAAATCTGAAGGCAGCTTACCAAAAATAGACTGTTTTGTTCCACGCTTTAAATTATCGAAGCAAACAGATTTGAAGGTTCCGCTACAATACACGGGTATTCAAACAATTTTCGAACAAGAAAAGGCCGAATTACCGGGGATTTCCGATAGTCCACTATTTGTGTCTACGGCTTTACAAAATGTGGAAATTGAAGTTACTGAGGAAGGCACTGTTGCTGCGTCCGCAACCGTTGTGGGTCTGGAAGACAGACTGTTAGGCCAAAGGTTTGAAGCTAATAAAGAGTTTGTCTTCTTAATTACAGATAACAATTCTAAAGTTATACTTTTCGCAGGCGTATACGCGGAGCCCTCGGTAGTTTAAAAATTGTGTGTAGGTATATAGCTACGTCCAGTGTCATCAGTCAAGTAGATATTTGTGTCTTTGTATGTATATAGAGAGTGATTAACGTTCGTAAGGATCGAACTATATTTGAATGTCGGTTTGTGTACATACTTACATTGTTTTTCATTTTATTTTTCTCGTTATTTCTAAGGTAACTTTAGATATCCTGTAATCTTAAGTACCTGGTTGACAAAATATAACCGGCGTATAAAGTAATGCCATTTTCTTAAATATCAAACATACTTTTGTACGGCAGATCAACCTCATTTCAACTGTTTTATTATTCTGTTTAGTCCAATCGATAAAAATAATTACGAGTTTACTAACTTTGCCATGAGCTTGGGAAAACGGTGATAATTACGTACAAGTATAATTATATATTAACTGTTTAAAAATCACTTAAAGATTTTAAGTATCTCACTAAATAGCGCATTACTTACGAATTTAATTATAGGAAAAGCAATTATCGCAAGCATTATTGTGAAAGTACAAGTGCAAAAGTACATACGTACAAGACAAACCTTGCCTTTTTATCGCATCCTCCTCTCAAGTCCTTGTCCTTTAGTATAAAAAAGCTGTATCTTTTCCGAGTTATTTCAATTCGCTTCGTCGTTTGGGATTTATACGAACGCAAAGTTATCATACTGACAAGACTCGTATTAACTTTAATATGATGCCGGATACAAGCCGTATTATTAACAATGTATAAAAAATGTGCATAAACCAGTTGAGACTAGAATTATACAACACTTGACTTCGCATCCTGCTAAAAGTCCGTGAAAATCGTAAATTGTAGAGCCTTATCCATACAAATCTGTCTCTGACCGTCGCGCCCACTGTGCCGTGTAAATAATAATTAATTTTATTGTAAATGCTTATATTTTATTGCGGGATTTGTCAACAGAGTGCGCGATGTATTTTGTTGGCTGAGATATTTATTGTTAGTTACTTAATGTAAGGACTAAATGTCTGGTTGCGTATGTGAGTATGGTAAGTTTACCAACTTGAATCAAGTATCTATTTTTGAAAACATAGGTTTTTATCAACTTGAAAAGTTAGTTCCTTGAATTAGTTAATTCTGATGTGAATTAACGGAGCGACAGATATTCCAATATTTGTAGTCGACATTTATTAATGTATCTATCTTATGGATATTTTTATAATTTATAGCAAAAACGTAATTATTATCTACATTAAGCTATATTCATACTAGATGTTAGGACCTACGAGATAAACCAACCAAATATGTACCAACTAACAGACTGCGCCGCCGCGATGTTACCCGTTGTAATCAAACTGCGCTCTAATATTTTGCGAGGATGTGCGGGGTTTTCGAAACCACACCCATTCATTAAACTGTAATAGCTGTAATACCACGGAAACAGGGACTATTGAATACCTAGCCGAACCTTTGAGTTAGGATGTTCTCTCATATTACTTCAGGATAATGTAGCTTTCAAAGATGTAAGGTTTTTTTAATCCAAACCTACAAACAATCAGTACTATAGTCTTTATAATATAAGTGTAGATGTTACTCAAACTCCGTTGCTGATTTCCAGTTCTTAAAGTATACTAATTAATTATGTCAATGCTCCTCGCAATAAATTCTTAGCTTACTTGTCTATAATTATACACTTTGCTTACAAGCTCCCACGTTTTTGTTACTCGTACCTATGTTTATCACAAGTTCAAACTAATTGGGTTTTTCGAATTCAAATCAACAAATGTTTCGTGAATATGACAATCTCAAAGTCTTTGGCAGAAAAATCTCAATTAAACAGACAAGCGAGATGTTTAACGAAAAACAAATCAAATAAATTCGACAGCTTTTGAGGGTTACCAAATACAAAACGAAAGACACACACAAACATTCATCAAAACTGATGACTAGATCTGAAGCCTATACAGAGCGGATAAGATATGTAAGCGTTTGAGCTTATCCTCAATATAAAGGCCTAATTTATATGAACAATACTTGTTAATTACTAATGGCGTTATACAAATATGAATATCTTTGTGTAATCATTTATCGTCAAAGAAAAAACTAATTAATACATCTCTACGACTGCTGTTTCCTAAGTAGCGAGTTATGAGTTAGATATCAAAATATTTAGAATTTCTACAGCGCGTAAGTGCACTAGAATTTCCACAAAAAATTTTGACAGTCTTCTCTTAAATTTAATATGATGACTTATAGAACTAAAAAAAGTTAATAATTGCGAGCAATCAAGTTCTTGGCATAACATTGGTTATATTACCATCTCAAATTGAATCGCTGCGACTTTGTAGCCTTGAACTCAATCAAGATTTCGCGGTGAGAACGGAAATAACGCTGAATAAAAAAAAAACATGAATTGTCTCAGATATATTTGAATGCATTGTAATTGTCGTTCAGTTAGATTTTACTCCCAATTTCTACTTCAAATACTAACAGTCTATATAAGCATGGGAATAGATTCTGGCAGACTTGAAAAAAGAGGTTTTAACTATGATTTTTTTGGTCGGTTTATTATGATTTACGTTACATATTGGGTTACTATTTATAGGGAAACAAGTAAGCTTATTTGAATAAGCATCGCATAATTATTGTGCCTGAAATAAGTAGAACCACTTCCAATGGAGCTAAACGGCCATTCCAGCTCCAACATGGCTAAGCGCTTTATTTTACAGAAGTCGAACCATTTTATTGGGATAACGATTTCCTTCATTCAGCGGAAAACCCATGTTAGTAAACTACTTAACTATTAGGTAACGCTATTGTTCTGACATGTAACACGTTGTACGTAGAACTCACCTTGACCAAACCGCCTGCGAAGTTCTTGCTTAAGACGTGCACGTTTTTTACACTGCGATTCGACTGGTCGCAAGCAAACTGCCTACCGTGGCTATGTTGCAGGTTCGATCGCCGATCAGAACAGAAGATGGGGCCAACGGTATTGAGTGTTATTGTCTGTATATAGGTATCATCAACCTGTCTTATACAGGGTGGACAGAGAAAATAGGGCGCTAGTCTTACTATCTGTCTCTTCAGATTTACCTCTGATTGTTCGATCGATCCGATGTAGGTAGTTGGCATATGCAAAGCAAAGCAAAAATAAGCAATACTCTTTAGAATAAAGTTATATGAAAAAAACATTTAGCAAGATTGCATAGGCGGCAACTGCTTGCCATTTGCCTTTTGGATATTTGCCACCTCGATGAAATAAGAAATAGTTTCAATATCGTCTCTAAAAATAAAATTGTATGCGACCAGCTCTGCCTCGCGGTTTCGCCCGCGTACAATTTTATTTCATTGATTTTCAATACAAAAAATATTTCCTTATTAAATTTTAAATTATAATTTAAATATTAGCTTATATTACTCGGTAAAGATGTAGCTTTCTAATTGGGAAATAATTTTTAAAATCGGTCGAATAGTTTTTGATTTAAAAAGTAACAAACAAACAAATCTTCCCTCTATATAATACTAGTTTGAAGAAAGGTATAGACCTTGTGTGCTATTCTGGTATGCACCTAAGTGGGCTGTCATTATTATAGTCTATATGCAAAACAGAATAAGTGGAAATAGGTATGTACAGTCACTATTTAGCAAGATGGCGTGCGAAATAAAAGTAATTTCAAATCTCCCAAACTTAAATTAAGACATCCCACCATTTTCTAATCATTACAATCATAGACCATATTATTTTGTATATTTTTATTGTATATATTTATAGCAATATTTTCGCTTGCATACAGTAGATAATCAATATAGGAGTAATTTTACTGTCAGCCAGTACGAAATTTGTGGAACTTGTCAGCGTAAGTAACACGCACTTGTTGTTTATGGTTATCTTAAAGGGTTCAAGAGTTATTGAACTTAAAGTAAAAGGACTGCTCACGGCCACGTAACTATGTAGATATCTATACGCAATATTAATACAATTGATCCAGCGGCCTAGGCCCTTACCATGGAGCGCTATCGAAATAATTATCCTAGAATGAAATGAGACAGATGTATATGACATCTATTCATCCGTCCCTATCGCACTCGCGATTTATTAGAGCACATCATGATTGAACTCTGTCGATACATATGCGTGATAATTGACTAGTAATTGTAAATGGTCATCTACATAATAATATTATAAGTTACAGAGTCTGCTTGATTCTTTGTTTTAACGCATCTAAACCTCAGAAATTACTAATCTGACTTGAAATATATTATTTTTATTTTAATATCCTCACGCCTTCCCACAAGGGTCCCCGAAGGGGTAGGCAGAGGTGTATAGGTAATACCCACACACTCACTTTCCGCCAGAGGTATATTAGGTGCCAACGTGACAGATGGCGAGTCCATCGCCGTTACTCAAGCACGACTATACATACGCCTTTGAATTTTCTTCTCAGACGTATGCAGGTTTCCTCTCGATGTTTTCCTTCACCGTAAAGCTCGTGGTGTGACTAATCACTGTTCTTAAGTTCAGAAAAACTCATTGGTACAGTCGGGATTCGAACTTGCGACCTTTGCGTCGCAGGCAACTGCTCGAACCACTCGGCCACCACGGCTTGTACTTGCTTGTACCTCATCTGTACATAATTATAAGTGAATACTCGTATTTAAGGGTATGTGTTAACTTGCATTCTAAAGGACAGAGTTAAATGTCTTTGCACTTAAGACTTGCTGATTCGCAATGCAACCAGATTGACTTCTATGTAATTACCAATAAACCTTTGGCAAAGGTGCCGGTGGCAATTCAACGCAAGTGCTTAATGATGTTCCTGCGAGGACCTAGTACGAGTTTGTAATGACGAGTCTCTGACACAAGTAATCCTGGACAATATTATATATGAGAAAGTCTGTTTGTTTGTTTGTTTCTTACGCTTTACCGCCTTTACTGCTTAGCCGTCGTCATGAAATGCGTTGTCTGGGGTACAAATAAAAATTACATGAAGGATTGGAACATGATTGATGCCTAGAGTACAGAAATTGATTAATCATCTAAACATCACCTAACATAATCCAGGGCTTAAATAATAATTATTTTGCTATCTAGCTATAGCTAGCTGATCTATACAGTGTGATATCACACGATCATACCACGAGCTGTACGATAAAAGAAAACTTCGTGGAGAAACCTGCATACGCTTAAGACGAAATTCAAAGAAGTAAGTATAGTAATATTTGAGAAACGGCTTTGAATATATCCTCGGCATGAATAGGATGTTGTTACACTTATGCCAACCCTTGAGTTGACAGACGTGAAGATGTACATAATTTGTAAGATATTTAATGAAAAGATGTTCAGAGTCTTTAAGTAGTTAACAAACTTCAACCTTTGAAGAGTTAGGGATATTAAGAGTGAAGATAGATTCAAAATATCAAAATTCAAAACAGTTTATTCTTCCCACATACAAAAATCTAGTGCAGAAATGAAGGGTTTTAATAAAGCAGTAAATTAGCTTTGTAGGTGGGAGTCGGGAACCCTAACTAGGTTGCTATGTGGTAAGGGTCTCCTGGCTACGACACTAGATTAGATACGCCAACGTTATAAAGGAGAATATGTACTTCCACTATGTTTTGTTTTACGGCTCAGCGTGTTCCATAGTACGCTGAATCGATCGATTGTAAAGTCTCACGATGAATTCTTTTACGATGCGATTCCGAGTCGAATTCAATTTATTTTAGAGGGTCCCCAATCGTAAACCTTTGACCTAAACACATTATGTCTCCTCCATTCGATTCATATTAGCACGAATAAATCGAGTTATTTCAATAAAATGTAAAATTATTCAATTGGTGATCGGTTACGGTAAACAAAATTGACCTCCGTGTAAAAGTTATAATAGGTGTTATGCAATTGTGGAAATGCATTTCTTTGCACACTGCATCCGCTAAATGCTCAATACTTAAAGTGATTTGCCTAATTATTTGTGTTGTTATTAAGAATTCGAATAAGTAAATACACACCAACATGCGTATATTTATATCAGTCATCATCATCTTGGCACAAGTCTATTCTCTACTACCCGAGTGGAGCCGGACAGTGTCCCCAGTTGTCTAATAAATACAATTTATAGCTGCGCATTCATTCTGTGATTACGATATATGTATAATAATATAAATATATCCTCACGCCTTCCCACAAGGGTCCCCGAAGGGGTAGGCAGAGGTGTATAGGTAATAAATACCCACACACCCACTTTCCGCCAGAGGTATATTTGGTGCCAATGTGACAGATGGCGAGTCCATCGCCGTTACTCAAGCACGACTATACATACGCCTTTGAATTTCTTCTCAGATGTATGCAGGTTTCCTCTCGATGTTTTCCTTCACCGTAATGCTCGTGGTGTGACTAACCACTGTACTTAAGTTCAGAAAAGCTCATTGGTACAGTCGGGATTCGAACTTGCGATCTTTGTGTCGCAGGCAACTGCTCGAACCACTCGGCCACCACGGTTCTATGATATATGTATTTTTATTGTTTATAAATAATAAACTTAACAATACCACTTATATTATTTTTATTATATTATTATTACTTTAAGGAGCACAACCGCAATTGATGGTTGTAATACAAAAAAAATGTTAAAGCACAGATGATGATGTGAATTTCAGATGTTATATATTCTATTTTTATCGACGGCAGAAGACATGTGGTGTGTACGAGGCCTTATCTCGCCAGCGATAGGCCCTATTGCACAATGTGTTAAACCACTGTTTTTTCAACTGTAGTTATTAAACTTAACGACACATAACATACTGGTGAATATTGTTTCTCCCATCTGTACTTGGGAATATAATTATAATAATATATCCTCACGCCTTCCCAAAAGGGTTCCCGAAAGGGTAGGCAGAAGTGTTTAGGTAATACCCACACACCCACTTTCCGCCAGAGGTATATTAGGTGCCAACGTGACAGATGGCGAGTCCATCGCCGTTATTCAGGCACGACTATACATACGCCTTTGGATTTCTTCTCAGACGTATGCAGGTTTCCTCTCGATGTTTTCCTTCACCGTAAAGCTCGTGGTGTGACTAATCACTGTGAATATAATTAATGGTAAACTATATACATATAACAATATAAATAAATAATACCAGGGGACAATGCTACACAAATTGTTTAAGACCATAACATAACAAACATACTAACAATGGATTTGCAAAATTTGACGAACAAATATTATAGCAGAAGACATTTTTATATTGCAAATTTAATAAAGATATATAAACTATATTCATGCACTCCAATACTAATTACGTTAACATAATTTACCATGTATTAGTACATTATATTATATATTGCTTCACAGCCTGCTCTTCATCTATCCACCTCAATTAATTTTGGATACGCTAGATCTGTTTTTGTATTGTAAAAAATAAAAAAATCAATATGCATGCAATATATTCTGTACAAATAAATTAGTGTTTCATCGTCGACGTATAAATTAAATAATTATTTTTATAAGACTATCTTTATAGGTGCACGGGTGTTTCGTTTGAGGTAACTACCGTTGTTGTTACCGGCCCGTAAACAATGAGCACGCGCGATGACAGACTCGACGCAGCACCCTCATTACCCGCCTCGAACCGACAGAACAGAACACACGCTACGCATCTCAATATCATAAAAAACTTAACCACAACACACAAAACTAAACCTTACACACAAAATAATAAAACTCTAATCTTAGTGGTAATAGAAAAAAGCAAATCTTCGCTAAGTGGAATCCACAATGGAATCTTTAAAGCGAAGATGCAGCTAATATTAGGTGTTATCGTGATTATTTGACAGTTTGAAAACGTTTACAAATTGTATGTATATTGCCGAGCAATGTGGCTTCCTGCCTTTAATGTAAACAGCGTTTTGTGGTGCTTTGCTTTTAGTGAAAAATAATAATATCTTCGAACGTATTATGTGCTCATTGTTATAAACCTTAGAAGATTATGTGTTATTTTCCCTTTTTGAGGTGGGGACCCATAGAATTTTATTCTTCCCACATACAAAAATCTGGTACAGAAATTAAGGGTTTCATTAAACAGTAACATAGCTTTGTAGGTGGGACTGGGGAGCCCTAACTAAGTTTCCCTGTGTAATACATCTATTGATCGACTGACGAGTACCCATACAATTTAAACATATATATTTAAAGCATACTATATGCCAACTGTTATATGTGCATATAGATTCTGGAATAAGGATGGTTATGTTAGCTGGAAAATTTAAGTTGGGTGTTGGAGCTGGGCTTTGAAGATTAAAAGAGAATAATATATTGATGCTAAACTACTATTAAACTATTGATGCTAACTAAAAACTATAATCAGTTCCAATTTTGAATATTATCCATCAAAATGCTCATATCGCTCGTCCCACTTAGCGTAACCCTCGCAAAGTTGTAATAAAGCTTGAAATAACTCTTCTGGTGGTAAGTCTATGCTTCTCATGCTCCTCTTCAGGCGGCTCTCTCTTTTCCTTCGGCCATATGATGCAAACTGCTGCTGCGGCTTTTTCTTCAGACCAGCGCTAACAAAGAACGTAGTCGGTTGCTGAGGTTGTCCTGCATTATTGTACTGGTGTTTCGACTTCACGGCTTGCACGATCAAACAGAGCAAATAACCTCCAAATGCAAGGAACGCAAGAGTCGTCACCGACATAGAAAATATATTACTTATCTTACTTTCCTTCTTGTATAAGGCCTCTTCATAGTCCGTCCGTTTGATTTGAGGAGCTCTGATAGCCATGGCTTCAGCGCCGAAACTTTGCAAGTAGCTTGGGGTGGTTGTTGTAATATTTTCATAATCCTCTGTGACGAAGTCTTGTAGCGAGGACTTGATGCGCAGGAGTTTGTTCAGGGGCAGCTCGTTGAGGAACTGGATATCCTCAGTTGTGGTGTCTGAAGACATGGCTTTGTGCACTACACAAATGATAAAGATATACGTTAGCATGATAAACGACAAATCAGCACACCACGGAACGTTGAAATGAGCCTGTGAAAGATGATTTCGTGGTCTACTGCGCAAGAAAAAATGCTAACGGAAAAGTTAAATATGTCACTGCATTTGTTTTAGTGAGCAATTGATGAGTATCATCTTTGTTGTATTTTTAATGTGGGTTACGATAATTCCTTAGCTCCGTGAAGCCCGCAGTCCCCGCAAAGTAGAGATCGTAGACCGTTAAAGAATCCTATACATACTTATAAAAAATAAAAAAGAACAAACCTTATTCAATGAAATAGGTTCAGTAGCTTTTAATGCAAATAAGCATAATGATGAGATACTAGCCAGTGCGATTGTCCTGTACCCTTTGCTGTACCTAATAAAAAAGATGGGTTAGATCTGGTTAGATATATATATTAGATACCTATAGACGTCAAATAGGCAAATTTAAGAACAGGTTACACAACTCATTTTTTTAAAATAAAATATGAAAGTAGAATAAGTGAACCCGATGTTCATGTTTCCGTATCCATTGTCTTTGTGTTATTTCTCGTATGTACTTCTACAGTAGCTTGTTATACAGAATGTTTAATATGTTTTATAAATAAAATCGATGTAATATCTTAATTAAGGGTGCCAAGGATGCGACAGAGGCTGTTGATCAAACAATTTTCTCTACAGCTTTAAGGTGCAAATCCTTATTTTTTATTTCATAAGTTCTCACAATAGAATTTGCAAAATGTTTATGATGAAACCTTTGAACAATGCCGTGCTGGCCGGGTGGTTCGAGTAGTTGCCTGCAACACAAAGATTCCAAGTTCGTTTTCCGAGTGTACCAAGGAGTTTTTCTGAACTTTAATACATTTATTAGTTACACTATTAGCTTTACGGTGAAGGAAAACGTTGAAAGGAAACCTGCATACTTTTGAAAACAACTCAAAGGCGTAGTTATAGTCGTGCTTAAGTAACGGCGATGGACTCGCCATCAATCACACTGGAACCTATAATATCGGGCGTAAAGTGGGTGTGTGGGTACTCCATAGTGGGAAGACTCCATACGGCGTTGTTTTTTGCTGATTATTGTTCGATACCATAGCTTAGAGCATTATATAGGGTAATTTGATACTCTGCCGCGTAGTGACACTAAGTGAATATTTCCAAGACATGTAGCGACATCTATGAGAGAGTTTCGAAGCTACCTATTTTATTCTTACTTTTGTAAGAAATATAGATAAAATGTTAACTGATAATTATAGATTTTATTCAACAGCCTGTATCTGAATTTAAAATAATTACCAGCAAATGCCATGCTCTAGTGCGACAGTTACGCGTGCGCACCCATTACAGAGTGAATCGAAGCATAGGACAATACGACGCGCGTTAGATTTCATGGTAGTCTTAGCCACGATCTTAAGATGGCGACACCTATGCTGTGCTTCATTCTTTTCGTTCTTCATACAGTTTCTTGTAGTGAAAAAGATAACTATAGAGCAGGCTTTATGGATCGACTTAATGATGGAGTGCAATTAGCAAAGGATTTCTTTTGTAAGTATTTTTTGTATACTTTTATATAATTATTTGAACTTGTTTTTCTATTCTTATTATATGGTGTACAGGTCACTTGTATATTAGGATATTAATAAAACAACAATATCACAACACGCTGGCTAGGCTCGGCAGAGACAGAACTATTTTCCCGCTCCCGCTCTGTGTTGCCATGCCAGATATTTATTATACATTACATCTGCCTTTTACAAAAAAGAAATTAAATTAAATTAATCTTTACTTCATAAAATCAAAACCAAAATATTTTATTTCACGAAGGCCTAGATGGGCGGGTACTTATAAAACGTCGATAAAAGTGCACGGTTCGGGTTGGTCGTTTCCATGGAGAAGAACCGGCAAGAAACTCCATGGTTACTCTTTTCAAATCATTAGGTATTCAATAACAATATTATTATGTTACAGCATTAGTACTTAAGTATGGGGGAACAGCGTAGGTCCGACAATAAGTCGTCGCTGACTATACGATACACATACAGTATACAGTAATAACAACCAGCACAACTAGAATAGTTATAATATTAAACAAATTGAACAGGAAGGGTTTTTTATATAAATTATATTAATATTCAACGATATTTCAATATGAACTACTCAGCGCTGGATCCATTTTTATCCTTGTAATTGATAACGTCTTCACCTGGACAAACCTTCCACTGTACCCTTCCACTATCTTTATGTGTGCAATGGGTCTCCGCAGTCAATATCTGTTTTTTTTTTTTCAATCTCAATATCAGTCACTTCCTATTGATGACCGTATGTGGTGTTGCATTAACCGCGGTGGACAGCTTATTCAGGATAGATACGTTCTTGACATATAAGTTTTCTCCAACTACAACCGTAGATCGCATATCCTCTTTGAATTGTATACTGTTTCCCCTTTGTTTTCATTTCTGTCTTTTGTTTATAAATCTAAATCAGAGACAATTTTTTTCTATTATTTAATATACAGTTACATAATAAATCAGCAGAAGATTTACTACAAGATGATGCCCACTAGTCAAGGGACTAAGAAAACTAATTGCAACCTCAAATCTATGCCTGTATTGGCTGCTGTCGATTGATGGATGATTTGTAGTGGAAACCAAAATGAAGCCTTTACAAGCTCTTACGTAATGCCTAAATATCTGTCTGTCAATTTTGGGCCACCAAACTTAGAACCGTAGTCGAGTTTTATTACTACTATTCCTAGGTGGCCTTTATTCGTAGTATCAAGTACTTTTAACCTCAGACATGAAGGAAGTTTACCACTCCTATAGTAAATTGTCTTGGAAACCAAGTTATTATTCAAAGGTGTTCTAATTGTTGCCAACCCAGTCCCAACTGTTACTGTTGAAGGGACCGTTTTTAGCTTATTTTAATAAAATATCTTCCTTCGCAAACCTAAGCTAAGTCACTCTTAGTTAAGGCAACAGGGTGAATCTACAACTAAATTGAGCACGTAATTATTATCACCCAATGAGCATCGCTCTCAATTATCAGACCTAAACCGTGACATCTTTTCAACAACATTTGGAACTTATAAAACTATAAGCGTAAAACTTGAAAACTGTATGCGTAGTAAGCGTATTACCATTGCATTTAAATCTTGCATATAGCTTGGATTTGTGAAAGGATATAACCATTATGGTATATACGGAATATCTTTATATATGCCTATGTATATATGTGTGTTGTCACTAAACTTCTCTGTTGAGGAGTCCTGAGTTACTGTTTCCCATTTCATCTTTCTGAAAATATTTTAATTATGGGCATATCATTAATTAATGTAACTTACTATTTTACAGCTTCTGAATCGATTGCATTGAAAGTAGCTGAATTCGTAGTGCGAGCTTTTCAAACAAACAACCGTAAACCAACATCAGACAGACGTCAAGCACCATATGAGGGAGCTCAAGATGCGTCGAATAGTGACGAAATCTATGCACAAGAATCTATGCCTAATTCTAATATTGATGAAGCTTCAAGTCCCATGACACCATTACGGCATCTTGTGAGACTTTTCGGTCTTCAGCCGAACCAAATTAGCGCCGTTGCTGTAAATGCTCTCGTGTTTGTCGCGCAAATGGTGAGTTAACATATTAATTAACCTGCTTAGTTTCTTTTAACGACATGCAAATATAAAAAATGTTCGTAAATTTGTCATCACCTATCTAATTTCTTATGAATGGTTTCCTGTAAGGTCGGCGAATGAATTAATTTTGATGTGGCAAGCGTCTCTAAGCTTGCGGTAGGCTCATAATTATTCACAGTATTATAAAAAACATGGTTTTGACGAAGTAATAGCGAACACGGATTTTAACATCGGTTATAATCGGTTTAACCTATGATTTTTTCTTTTTCCAGATATCAACATTTCTAGCAGGACCTAAGCGTCCGTTGAAGCCATTCCGCTCGGATGACCCAACATCATGGATTCTCACCAAAAACTCACGAAACTTACAACACCTTTTGGCAGCGGCTAAGGACGAGTCCCTGCCAAAAGTAATCGAAGAACTTATAAAAGAACAAGGCTCAGAAGAAGAAACTAGCTGCATCAGGCTATTAGTTTGTAAAATAACGCCATTTGTTTACAAAATGCAATCCGCTGTGTTCGGGACACAAAATACAACATTCAATGAGGAAGAGAAACTGCGGGGAGCTGCAGCCATGTACCGCCACCTGCCGACAGCGGACGAAATTAACAAAAGAAGCGACATCTGTGAACGAGAGCATAAAGATTGCGATTTGAATGAGTGACATATCTAACATGACTGCGAAAATATCGCAATAAATGAAACTTAGAACTGTGAAGTATATAATATATACATATATATATATATAGGTATTTGCGTGTATATGTGCCGATATCAGAATTATTGTCCTATAACATAACCAATTTAATAAAACACCTAATAGTTCTGTTTTCGTTGCACCTAATATACCTCTGGCGGAAAGTGGGTGTGTGGGTATTACCTATACACCTCAGCCTACCCCTTCGGGGACCCTTGTGGGAAGGCGTGAGGATATATTATTATTAATATTATTGTGACTGCAAAAGTTTATCTGAGTATTTTCCATAAAAATTTCGCTTCCGAACTTCCCCCATGTATAGATATTATGTGTGTATGTAATAGGTAATAATAAGAATAATGGAGAGATGGAAAGTATGAAAAAGACATTGTAAGAAGGATAACTGCCGGTAATAAAGTGAACGAGGCCATATCGGCTTTGATGGGCAGTAAAAGTATGAGCAAGAATGCTCTAGGAGCTGTTCGCAACGCGAAATGGGTGCTCACTTTATTATACGGCATCGAATCCCGGGTATGTAAGAGGAAGCATGAAAATAGCATAAATGCAGTTGAGATGCGATCTCTTCGAAAAATGTGCGGCGTAACGATCTCAGATCGAATCCGCAATGAAGAGATTCGCAAAACAACTGGCGTGAACGAGGGTGTGATTGTAAAGATGAAGAAAGGCATGTTACATTGGTTTGAAAATATAGAAGGATGAGTGAAGACAGATTGTCAAAACAGATATACAAATCAAAAGTGTGTGTAAGAAAGGCAGAGGAAGGCCACGTTCCGACTACCTAGATCAAATCGATCGGACACTCAAGGACGGGAACTTCAAAGTTCTCGAAACCGGAGAAGAGACTGATGAATGTGGACGACGAGGTATGTAAGTCTACTGAGAACTGGCGCTCTATTCTCTCTGCCCACCCTATTAGGGACTCGGCGTGATGATATGTTTCATATGTACGTAATAAGGTTTATTTCGTAAAGGAAATCATTGTTTAACAAAGTGTGTTTGTTCATTGTTACCTCTTATTCACGAAAAGTAAAGACACAGGTAAAAACAATTTAATGATATAAACGCTTATGTAATATAAACATTAAATTGCGCTGGCCGGATGTTGTGTGGGTTTATTTGAAATTCACACATGTATTACTTTTTTATAATTCATTGCATAATATGTCTATATGGACAGACAGTGGGACACGTTTTTGAAAGCTAGTATATAACTGCGACCAAAATTACGTGGCTGGGTTGTACATGGCCAATAAACCTACCTATAAATATGATAATATTTATTAAAAGTTGCAAAACAGTTAACATATCTATAGTAAAAGCCCTAATCTCAGAAAGTACCAATTAAGCATGTTGCATTCATAAGCCTTATTCTCGGTGCCTACAGGCTAATAATTAACTTTGCGATTACCTGGCAAAATTTGGTAATTTTCGGTGGTTTGTATATTTTTGGTAATTTGGTAATTTTAAATTTAAACGGAGTCCAGCCTTCATACATCTTTATGAAGCAGTTTACTGAAGAAACATTTTGGACTACCTAAGCCCAAATGAGTGTCCATCGAAGTTCTTAAAATTGGCTCGGGATGACGCCTTTTTGCAGTTTCATGAATCGACTTCCATCTAACCATCATCATCATCATATCATGACGCCGAGTCCCTAACGGGATAGGCAGAGAGAGAGAGCGCCAGTTCTCTCTAGACTTACATATCTCTTTCGCTTCGTCAACATTAATCAGTCTCTTCATACATGCTCGTCGGTTTCGAGTACTCTTGACGTTCCCATCCTTGAGCGTCCGATCGATTAGATCTAGGTAGTTGGGACGTGCCCTTCCTTTGCTTCTTCTTGTTGCACACACTTTCGCTTTGTATTATATTATATTGGTTTCGTGAATCTTTCTTCACTCATCCTTTCTATATGTCCAAACCAATGTAACATGTCTTTCTTCATCTTTACAATCACGCCCTCACTCACGCCAGTTGATGATCCATCTAACAAACTCAACCCTATCTACAAGATAAGTAAGCTGGCCGAGTTAAGCCCAGTTATCGCTTTCTACTGAGTGTGAGAGGACATTAACGATCGCTAATGATATTCAATTGGCAAGTACGAGCGGTGGCTTGACGTGCTTTCCAGAGGATAGGTGACACATTATGCGCGGTTACACACTAAACTACTGACGTACGACGAGTTACCGTACTAGTTACCAAGAGAGTTAGTTAGTAAGAGAGGTAGGGCATAAAGGCTTTCCTGATCTAATTTGGAGCTGCCCGCCTGGGGCAGGACCTCCACCTATATAAGTCCGTAGCCAAATAACTAATTTTTCTGTGCGGTGAATATGGTTTCCAAGAATTAGCTCCTTAGGGAGAGGGGTGGATTGTTATATTGTGTTGGCAGCAGAGTGATTAGTTCCATTATGATGACAGCACAGTATAACTCCCCAAACACAGAGTGGCAACGCGCAAATGATACTTAGGTATCGTGAGCGTAAATAGGCTACGGTAACCGTATCAGTTGAGCTATAAAAAAACAAACACACTTTTCCTATTACAAAATTAGGACGAAAGTTAATAGTTGGTTAATAGCTGAACTCGCTTCAATTAAATATCATACATCTATAAGGTTGAGGTCCTCCAGGGTGGAGGTGCCCCAGTCGGGCAGCTCCAAATTCGAACGAAGAATCCGTTATGCCCTACCTCTCTTAAAAATCCTTTGTAAGGATTATCATAAAAATATGAGGTATTATTCACTATTAAACGACACTCGACATATATTCCTAAATATACTCATTTTTCTGATAATCCTTTATAAACTTGCGATGTGTTTCGAGTTTTCCGATGAGAAGTATATTATTCTAAACCATAAAAGCGTAAATATTAACTCACATTCGCCAACTTTAGCATTTATAATAATATAACGTGACCCGTTTGGTGGTGAGTTTATCGCTTTCATTCTTACACGTCTTTAAGGTAGAAGATTTTTAATATTTATTGACAGACATTTCTTAACAGTATGCAGAGTTCTTCTGGATGTTTACGTATCGTGGTGGTAGAGTACTACTACAATACAATAATACTCATTGCTTAAACCCGAGTTTGAAACCATATATTGAAACCTTGCAGGTTAAGCATGTAACAATTATAGTACCTGCTATTCTATACAAGTGGGCCATGTCATCTCGGTAGCGCGGCTAAAGAATGGGAGAAAGTGAATGGGGTGAACGACCGTGGCACCCAAATCCTACACGCCGACGTACTACCACGCACTACACTGTGTACAATTGCCTTCCTCAAACTTGAGAGGTTATGTAATTTTATTTATTTACCTATCTATATATATCCGATTTCAGCGCAGTTAAATAAAAGGTTAAAAAAGGTTAGACGATTAACCTCCGGTTCGTACGCTATAGTACGAATCCTGTCTTCAAATAGCATTTGCGATAAAGTAAGTGTTGGTTTTTGTCACCTATTACCTGAATACAAAGAGAATAAGCAAAGGCTTCTTGCCAATGTAACGTCTGACATACAAAAGACTTCAACGAGCGCAATTTGATCAACGACGCGTATAAGAATTGCGTTTTCACACGAGATGAAATATAAACTATATTGTGATATATATCCTCACGCCTTCCCAGAAGGGTCCCCGAAGGTGTACTCGCTATCATTATGTTGCAAGTTCGAACAACACAGGCTCGATATAATATCTAGTTAAATATATATAAACAATCTAAATTAACTAAGACATTTACATAGGTATTTGTTAAGCTACGCTATTTTGTGCGCTTACGCTATCACCTCCCACAAGTAACTTCTTATAACTTCTTAAATATACTCTCGCTGTGAAGGACTGGGCTTATAGATAAGTATGTGTGTAGCACATAAATATTATAAGTAATCGCATTATTGGTCCACGAGATACATAATTTATCTACTTGATGAGTACAAATCGAAACAGATATTCCCGTCTGGAATATAAAGAGGCAATTATGAGGCGAAGTCAACGGACTTCAGAGAGCAACCAGTACAAATTGTAATAGATTTTTTTATCCATACTAATATTATAAAGAGGAAAGATTTAATTCTTTGTTTGTTTGTTTGTATTGAATAGGCTCCAAAACTACTAGACCGTTTTGAAAAATTCTTTGACTTTCAAAGCTACGTTCACCTTGAGTGATATACGCTATATGTTTTTTCTTTTATAATAAAACTCTTATGTACACCCGTGCGAAGCCGGGACGGACCGCTAGTATAAAATAAATCATAAGTTTGATAACTCAACATAAACGCCAAATGACCAATGATAACAACACATTACATGCCACCTAACAAGCTGCTAAATCGTCGAGTGTCAATATTTAAATTTGACGTTTCATAATAAAGTGTTACGTAATAATTAGATAATAAGTAAAGATCGATGACCGGTGCGCCCGCGCTGCCAGTGAGCGGTATTACGCAATCAATTTAGGCATTGCTTACATGAAAGTGGACTCTCGTGAAAAGCACAAACCTAGTCGGAAGCCAGACAATAAGCCGAAGATACTACGCGAATAACCTAGCTAGTGTTGTTTGTCTTTTTGTGATGTTTCAAGAGAAGGTAACATGTACAACTACAAACTGTATCTACTCGCACTGCTTGGAGCCATCAAGATATTCTTTGTCTTATTAAACCTAGTTCTATATTTTTACTCACAAAATAATGAGTTTTGTGATTTTTTTGTCATCGTGATCTCATTCCGCGCGAATCACTCTTTTGATGATAGTTAATGTCGCCTTTTTGATACATACTCGTAGTAATCAAATTGTACCGAACTTGATGGTACTTAATGGAAGTCTGTTAGTCTGTATCTAATCACACCTAACCACACAATAAATAAGCCAACGAGAACTATATAACATCACTATGAATTAGGCACAGTTATACAAAGCATTTACGAAATATTTACAGTACGATAAACCCATCGTGTTCTATATTTAAAAGGCCTTTTGCTTCAATATTTTTTTATCTCTAGCACAATGACAAAGAAGTGTATTTTACTAAATATGTCATTATTTGGATACCTTTACCTTTAGGATCAATTTTTCGTTCATAAGGATTCACCTTAGGACTCTATTCGCAATGTATTCAGTGGTGTCACGACGATAAACGAGCAGTATAATATTGCAATTACATACACTTTGGGAGTTTCCTTTGCGGTTTTTCCTACTGACATATTTTTTGTTTTAAAATGGTGTAACGATAATATTACATATGTATTATTGTATTAAAACTATATCGTTCAACAACTAATCCCCGTGTCGTTTACTCCTACGATAAATCCAATAATAACGCCTATTAAAAAGTGAATTTTCACATCTCGTAGTGCAGAGAAAGCTGCTTGCAAGGAAAACTGTTTACTAGCTACACACACGTATTTAATATGTATTCAAGTTCTGCAACTTACTAATCTGTAAGAAAACATATATGTAATTCATTTAAAAGACTTTTATCAGATGACGGTCTGCCTTTATGAACAAACCAAACACATAACCTTTCGTTATGCACTAGTCAGGTAGTAAATATGTACTTTATTTTATCCAATGAGACGATGCAGTTCTTGCTTAGGTTTACTGACCTACTTTACCTATATCCCCACTAATATTAAAAAGTGGTAGTTTCTAAGTTTGTTAATAGTAAGATCTTTGAAATACTGAACTGATATTTAATATGATTCTTGCAATCGTTAACTCGTTTATAACAATTATGCGCGGGTCACAGCTTATCTTAAATAAGTAAATATTGTACATGCCAAACAAGTTAACGACTATGGAGTTATGTGGAACGGTCCCAAGGTATTATTGTTATAAAGGAGTATTTATTAAAGCACTCAAGTGACTTTGATTTAGTCCTCCGACTAGCTCAAATGGAGCAACGTTATACTTTCCATAGTCGTGCTTTCTTACTTTCCATTTTTCTTAACTTTTTTTTATACGTGCGCCATAACACAACTACGACGTAGAACATAATTATCATATACTTCTTTAACCAAAAACCGTTTAATTAAAAGTTATCTTGATCTTAAAATAATAATTTATGTACGTTCTTAAACTTATTTTATGGTTTCCAATTCGTAGTGCCAGAGAAAGTGAGCTTGATGCCGAACCGCCGGAAAAAAAGCCCAAATTTTTGTTGAAACAAAAAGTAGTTTACGTACGACGGACGTTCACCAGACTTTAAATAAAATTAGGGAGAATCGGTGCTATGTAATTTGGCTTAAGTGGATAAATTAACATCTAAAATATATGCCTTTAAATAGGCGCTTATTATGATTTAAATGACACGACACGTCTGTTCTGAATTACAAATATAGGTATGAATATCTTATCAGGCATTTGTACTGTCCAGTTATATTTATAGAGGTTGCCGAAAGCGTGGCACGGAAAGCTTTAATTAATTTATTATGTTTACCGAAATAAGCTGCATCACATGTCATAGCTTATGTGTAATATTACTTCTCGGCTTACACATATTTATTAAATTAGAGAAAATTGCTCTACCTACTTTTATAATAATCCCTTCTTAACTAAGGCCTTTCACTCATCGTCTAAAGACACACCAAGTAATTGCCGGCAGAAAAAATTATCAAATCTTTTATTTACTATGCTCGATGACCAACTGGCGTCTTATCAAATTAGTCTGTAGCCATAGTGATTTCAAGAATATCTCCTCAAAGAGCTGTAAAAAGTGTTTAAGCTCACAGTTATTTGGATTTGGTGAGTATATTCATAATGTAATTTCGTCTTGACCGCTGACACTAACATTTTCAGTGAAAGTGTTTGTTTGGAGGTTCTTTTAACAGAACGAAATTCGACACACATTTATAAGTAAATCCCGAGTGATAATTAATAAGCTATTAGTAACGGTACAGGGTCATAAACATGGATAGGTTTGATTTTTATTGTTTATTTTAAGTTTACATTCGTTTTAAAAAGAAGTGCAATGAATCGTGCAAGCAATTAAGGTTTTTATCATTAGGTCATTGTGTCACAACGAACTTTCACGTAATTATTTTTGTTCCATAAGGTGTCAGATTTTAATGCAGAAAGTAGAAATGTTTTGGGATCAGCATCCAATACCCGGAATAAAATAATAAGAACAACTTGTTACGCGCCACACAAACCTAGATACCTATACTACTAAAATAATATATTTGACATCATCATAGTCAACAGCGTAAAGTAGAAAAAGCTTGAAATATAACCTTAGGTGTTAAACCACTAGGAATACCTAATTTATTTGAATGAAATGTCTACCTTTCTCATCTCACTCGATGAGCAATACTGAAAGTAAAGCCCAATTTTTATTTACAGCTTGAGAAAGTATGTTTGTCCTTGTCAATGACTAATAAAATTTAAATTCTTATTGAAAGGCAAACGATTTGTATCACACAACTAAAAATGTAACAACATACCTACCAGTACATTACTAATTACGCGTCTATTCTTTGCTTTGCAATAATCATTAAACGAAAGCTTTCAGACTATTTTGGGCCTACTTTACCTATATGCCTTCGTGACTTTGTAACTAGCCTAGTCGCAATGTATTATTTTACTACTTTTTATTGTGTCTTTCTTTTCTACACAGGTTACTATCGTGTAAGTGTAAATTACAGGGAATATTTTACACCTTCCTTCCCGTTATTCATGTGTGTACCTTCAGCCGTGAGGCAGATCGTGTTTGGTATTTTGTATGCAAGTTGAACATAGGATTTCTGAAAAGGTCCCCGGCGGGATACTTTTTTTACTTTTGCGTGGGATTTGGGAATCCTAAATCGCATCGACTTCTAAGTATACTACTTAGTTAAATATTTTTAAGATTAAGATATTGATCAACAGACAAACGTTTGCCTATTAGTGAAGACACGCACTATATGAATTAAACAGATATGAGTACATTTGAATAATATCTGAATGGCCGCTTTTCTTTAATTTTCCTTCCATTCAAAAGATCCTTGATCCGATTAATCTTGTCTAAATAATAAATGCTTCCAAAAACCCATGGATAAATGTCATAAGGCACACAAACTTTTCATCGGAGATGTTTTGATAACCAATTTGGTTTTTTTTTATATCCTAAAATATAATATAATTATATTTATATTAATAAAATAATACAATATTCATTGTATTATTTTATTAACCATAAATTATAATGACTTATGGCTGTGACATGATATATCTTACGCTCAAATTGACAAATACCATACATTTTTAGCACAGGGATATTGCAAAACGTGGAATGTAGAACGATGGATCGAACCTATGACCAATTTGTCCAAGGTGGCACACTAGCGGCTTTCTTCAGCTAGAAAAATGATCGCGCCGCTAAGTAAGGGTGGCTGACACAACGAACGTAAAACTAAAACCCATTGTTATTTTGTGTCGTGATCCGTTCTGGTTCACATTGGGACCAGTCTTCACTTTCTGTGACAGTGACATTGCACTCTTGAGGTACCTACTCCAGTACTTACTCAACCTCCTTCGGCGGATTATAATTTTTTTAAGTTTTTATGCATTAGATAATAACGTTTAGATTCGCAAAAAGTTGTTTGGAGTCAATGCCCAAGTAGGTATTAGTCTAGAAGCTAATATTAGCTTACATTTATGTATACCTAATACATCTACAAATATTATAAGAGAAATCGTAATTGACTACCTGGCATTAGACTGTCTGACAACTCCACTCAGAGCCGGCACCGTTCAAGTAAGATTAAGCTTTGTAATTAAATGAGTTGACAGTGCCAACTAAATCTGAACTCCCAACTAAGTCACCCCTCGGGGTGTGGAATCTGATTCCACTCACATATTAAACATTTTTTTTCCTAGACAGTAGAAAGTAAGAATCCAAATGACACATAACCAACTATTATGAATGCAAAAAGCCTTCCCAATTCCAAACTGAACATCAAACAACTAGAAGAAACAGAACATCGTAGGCAGTAGTTGGAATATGTTTTCTTAAGTATCTGGTTCCGAACCATTATTAAGAAATTAAGAAGATCTCAATAAATAGGTAACCTTATACTGTATATCCGAGGTAAATAAAATAACATACAAACGCCCCGCTAGTGGGCCAGTGGGGCACCTGCGAAATGTGGCTTTCGTTCTGTCAATGACGGTCTATTATCAAATCAAGTAGCGCTAACGTGCTGACCTAAAAGGATACTTCGCATTCCAACACCGAATACACCCAGTGTGAGTGTGAAGTACTAGTGTGTAGGTACATTAAGTTTGGATAATCCGACTTCAATTTGGTTTTGGTCAATTAGGTTAGGGGAACTAGTATTCCAGTACCTAATATGGCAATTCTCGGCTCCATAAATACACCTTAAATTATATGGCAAAATTTAAATAAAAAAGCTGAAAGGACTAATTTAGATAGGAGTCACGACTTCAAATAAGGGTAGATGAAAAGCAAATAAACCGGCGTATTGTATGCACAAATAAGTCTGATACTTTTTATATAAGCAATGCTTACACACTTTCCATTTGCATTTTGTCTTCATAAAATAATAAAAAATAACGAATAGAACTGCTTCAAAGGAAACGGCACATGCATTTCTCAAGTTGCCGCAAACTGCGACTCACTCGAATTAGCGGCCGGCGAGTGAGATTTCGAGTGGGTATTGGGGTCAAATATGCGCGCTATCGTTGTCGCAGAACTAGAATTTTACTTCGACATAATAAGAATTTGATTTTAGAAGGAAAAAAGTTTAGAATGGCTTTGTCGGAAACTACCTCATGTTTTACATGACGATAGTTACAATATCAGACATCGAAATCCAAATTCAGAATTTTCATTATACGTGTGTTTATTATACAAGAATTTATATCTGGCAATTAATGGTTAGACTAGAGAAGAATATCTCTCCTATCATCCGAATCCAAGAGAGAAGCTGGTCACACTGTCAACATTACAATTCAAGACCCCTTTAATCATCATATACTTACCTATTAACATATTTGCTTAAGTAATCTCATGCAAGTCAAGTATCGTCGGCGCTGATCTACGAGGCGTCACAACTGCATTTGACCTCGTCTCCGATTGAGGAGTTGAATCAGCCCGCCCCCTGCGGCTTGCACAAACCGCTATGGGGTCAGATGAAGCGGCGTCCTCATAACAACCAGTTCCGCTTCTGAGATGAGATGTCTTGTTCCGGTTCTCTTCGATATCAAGTCAAGATATCATATAGGAATCATAATTATTGCCTTTTTTGTTTAATCGTAAAACGGTAATGGTTTTCGGTCACCATCTGGCACTTGCCGACCTTTAAGATGCTCTGCCAATCAATCGATTATCTTACATGACTCATGTAGCCCTATCGTTTGGGTCCTTGACCTGACCTATGAATGACCTGCCGGGTGATATTTTTTTATGATATTCTAACCAATGAGTTTTTCTGATCTTTACGTTTATCACAGCAGAAGCTTAAAGGCGTAGGGATTCAAAGCGAACCGTAATGGGTAAGCATGACCGAGGAATCTGTTACTTAGTATGATATCACCTTTGCCTACCCCTTAATACACATTACCATAGACAATATGAACAATCTAAATATCTTATTAAATTAGGACAATATCCATTTCAAGTAGGCACTAATCGAGACACCTGTTTGGTCGGTTGTAGATGGGCAAGATCTATGTCATGTCCACATTCAATGACAAGATGTGCAACTATGATTATGGGCTGGTTCCAAACTTGTTTAGGGTCTTTGAATAAGCAGTATAACAATATTTGGATCAGTAGAGTAGCAGCGAAGGAGAAACTGCATACCAACTTTACAGTTAGGTACCCTCAAACAGCCAAGAACATGTAAATTGACAAATAACACCAGTTTTTCCGTACAATTATAGCAGAACTCAGTCGGTTCAACACTCATATACTTACTTGTATGTAGGTAAAACTATGTTGAAGTGCCTGTGAACTGATGTCAATATACTATCTTTGACGTATGCAAATATATATAGAACGGTATCAGAAAAATATTACGTGAATAATTACAAAGGTGTAACGCATTTATATTAAACGTTTTATCAAGTTGGCATTCATGATAATGTCATTGTGAATATGCACAAAACAGGTCAAATGCTTTAATTTGATAAGCATACTGTACCAAAATTAATACACAGACAAATACGTTTGTAAGTCTAGAAAACTAGCGGCCTACTCTCTCTGCGGATCTCGGCGTGGTAGTATTTATGTATGTATGTAAATTATGTTTATAGACGCACAGTAAAACCGAAGTATATTGATGATGGAAAATATAAGTACACTTGGATTTCCCCCAAATTAAGAAAGTGAAATTTATCCAAATGAGTCACGGTTAGGTCAGTGCTCTGGCGCATGTCCTCATCGCACACGGATTACGACCCCTTTTCATTGACTAAGCAAGTCTTTCAAAGAAACTAGCGAAAGTGAACACAATTTAAACAAAACAAGACTTTTAAGAGACTAATTAAGATTTTTGTAACATAAAACCTTTAGAGTTGAACGTTGGAAATTGTTATAGTGGAGTCTAACCATTACGGGCTCTCGCTATTTGCACTCTCAAGTGCTAGAAACATATGAGTCGTTAGTATATGACTTCTTGAATAATTATAGGAATAGCACATCCTGGGAGGTCAACCCATATCGATGACCCGACCCGCCAAATACACCAATTGCCTTTTTACTCTATGCAAGGTAGGTGGGGGCTAACACAAGGGGGAATGATTAGTCGCTGAAGCCCTAGCGTAGCTATGAAATACCTCGGCGTATTGCAATCGCAAACAGGGTGCAGTAAATACTTAAAGCCAGGCGGGATAAATCGTTGGCTTCCATTCATTGAGTATATTTCTAAAAATTATAAATTCGAGTTCGTTTCAGTTTTTATAGGTCTTGGATAATAATCAGGTGTAAGTTCAGTGAATAATACGAATAAGATTTCAAAATGTTTATTTATCAAAATAAATAAATACATACGTGTGTAGTTGTCCTGCTGCACAGCTACAGATTGAGATCTAAACATTCTACAGCAGTCATAACAAGAGCAATTAACGACGAAACACGTTTTTTTGTAAACTCACCCAAAACCACGTTGTTTTCGAACGCATAAACTTCATACGATTGTAAGCAACGATACGTTAAAAGGTTGATAAACTATTTTCCCTGAGATGCCAATATGAGCCTGTAAAAATACAAACATTATATACAAGTTGTAGTAGTGATTAGTCACACCACGAGCTGAACGGTGAAGGAAAACATCGAGAGGAAACCTGCATACGTCTGAGAAGAAATTCAAAGGCTTATGTATAGTCGTGCTTGAGTAACGGCGATGGACTCGCCATCTGTCACGTTGGCACCTAATATACCTCTGGCGGAAAGTGGGTGTGTGGGTATTACCTATACACCTCTGCCTACCCCTTCGGGGACCCTTGTGGACGCGAGTATATTAGTTAGGAGGATAGGTTTAAGCATTTACCTGCAGAGTGGAGATTGCAAATTCAAATCACGGTCTACCAATGAGCGTTCCTGAATATATGTAAGTAACGTTATTCACACTAATGTAGCAATGAATGAAAAACGTCGTTAGAAAACCGTCATCATAAAGGTCATTGAATTTCGTCTTAAACGTTTTAAAAAGTAATTCAGTCTAAAATTTATACAGATTACAAGATTCAAAACAGAGCCGTGGTGGCCAAGTGGTACGAGCAGGTTGCCTGCAACACAACGATTGCAAGTTCGAATCCCAACTGTACCGAAAACGGGTGTGTGGGTACTACCTACACACCCGTTTTCGCCATCGGGGCCTCCACATCGCCACCTCCACCTACCCCATCGGGGACTCTTTGTGGGGGAAGTTCTGAAGATGTATAAGACTCAAAGTCATAAACAAAAGTAATAAATAGATGTTTTTTTGTATCACGACCAATTTTCATCGAGTGACTTTCTTTCGCCTTAAGTTTTCTTATAAGAGCTAGTCTTTTTGTGGGTACAAGTGTGGCGAGGTGTTTTGCTCATTATTGAGAATCATTGTGCGCTATGCCGTGTGAACAAACGCCTCTTATACTGATTAATGATCGAAAACATGATTTGTTTTAGTTTCCACGCATAAGTACAGTTTATTTAGAATATAGTTACCAGAGTATTACTATACTATACAGAATATTATTATTTTATATTATTTTTATTAGTTACCAGAGTCGACTGTGAACAAGGTCGAAGATAAGGCCATAAACTAATTAATCTCTCAACTTGCTCACTGTAAGAGTTTACAGTCTGGTTTGTCTTTATTTCTGTCTTTACCTTATTTTCTCTATTGTTGTAGGGTTTCCTCTTGATGCTTTCCTTCAACGCAAAGCTCGTGGTATTTGCATTGTATGCGCATTGCATTGACTTCTCGAACCACTCGGCCACCACGGCTCACAATTGAGTCTCTCCCATTGATTCTCTTATCAACAACTGATCATATTAATCTACTAAAATTAATGTAGGCAGATGAAAAAAACCTGAAAGGGTAGTATTTAAAAAATGGGTACCGATTTTTCCTTATCAATTCCATGAACCTGTCTGTATATACATTATCGACTGGGTAAAACAAGCATCTTTAGCATTCAATAACTTCTATAGAACGGTCATCGTCCGATAATATGGTGGAATAACTTTCAACTCGCATATTTGCGTTTCACTTACCTTTACTTATTACCTTACCTCTGAGAAAGGTCTACCTTCCACCGATGTGTCGATAACGGCTTACTTACCTCCCTTCTACAAACATTTCATACCTGGAACAAAGATAATCATTCTATCAATTTCAAACTGTACTATTGGCAATATATACATCCTTATCCTTAAATTATAAATGTGAATGTAAGTTTGTTTGTTACGCTTTCACGTAAAAACTACTTAACCGATCATCATAAAACTTTGTACACATCTTCAAGGAGGTATTAGAAGTAACATAGGATCCTTTTTATTGAAATAAAACTATTTTACGAAGGATAAAAAAGCCGTCCACGCCGACGAAGTCGCGGGCATAGCTAGTAATAAATTAATTAATTAGAGTACGTAATCAAAGTTAATAGTCGTAGTAAATGAACGCATTACGAATACGCGTATTGGGCTTTTGTTGGAAGGACCGATATCAACGGTAGAGATAGGAACGAAGCGTGAGTGTCCTTGGGAAGGCCGGGAACGGACTACGGCCCACGGCAACGGGATGAACAGGTTGGACACATGTATAGATGGACCAACTAGCACAGTTAGCCGCTGCCACCATATCTGGGTCATTATATATATATAGTGAAGTTCAAGGCGCGACGCTCATTGCAAGTCAAACTCCCGCACAAGCAACACGCACTTTCACCGGTGACGACATAGCTACCTCGTGGAAGATTAGTGTTCAGTGATTCAGTGATTGAACGTTCCAGTCAACCGTCAAGGTAAGTCCTTTCAGGTCCATCCCTCTGGTGAATATCTACATATGTCAGTGATATGTGGTACTTGGCCTTACGTGAAAGTTTGCCTGGACGCTTGTCGTTGTGATCAACTTGATCCGGTGCTGTTAAGTGGTTGAGTTAGTGATGATACAAAAAGATTTTGTGAATGTATTCAGTTGATTCGGTTTAATGCTGTATTACATAATTAAACGGAAGCTATTTGTATCAGACTATCTTAGAATGCTGAAGTAATCATGCTAAGTTGTGAAATATATGTGGATAATACCTGGCATTTATGAAGAAAAATATTTTTTTGATAAATGTGTAACTTCAGTCAACTTACAGAAGATATTTTGGAATACATCGTTTCAGTCCTATCGTCATACCAGCCGCAGCATTTGGGTTTTAAGTGTAAATTTTCAATTCCAGGAGAACTTATTAATGCCTACTTATTTAGACCTAGGAATCCAGGGGCACATACGTCACAAAACAAGTATTTAACTCCTTCGGTTATGATGACATTATAAAATAAATGTACGAAAACACACATTTTTAAAGTAACAAAACAAAATAAATAACATCTTGGTATAGCTGAAAACGTTAAAGAAATAAATATACCAGTGATTACAGGCATCTATTTATTAAAAAATACGAACGGTTATACAATTCTTCGAAAATAACATAAGTTTATTCAGAATCAACACACCATACAACGTTTTTGGACAATGGATTGAATCAGTCACGAAAATTTCACAGTTCTTACGTAGTCTTCAACACATAATATTCTTCTTACAAGTTGCTTTAGTCATGTAAATATGGGCATTCACTTTCTAAAATGTGAAAACATATGCTTCATTCATATTCTTACCGAAAACTTGGCGTGTGTTGCTTTAATGTTACAAATATATCTGAAAAATGTTCAGCTAGCAATGATATCCATATTTAGCATTTTGTTTAGATTGTTTAATAGAGCGGCTGCGTTAATGAAATTCTTAACGGGTTAGCCCACTATCTTAATAGAGCGTAACAATTGATTTATTACATCTATAATCAAGTTCAGGTTTGTTTAACAACGAATTTACTAATTTGAAATCGGTAGCCATAGAACTAGTAATTAGACCCAAATGAGTATTCTAAAATATAATAAGAGAGGTAGGGCATAACGGGCTTCCCATTCGAATTTGGAGCTACCCAACTGGGGCAGGACCTCCACCTTATAGAAGTCCGTAGCCAAATAACACTATTGTTTGTGTTGTCGTCCTATGCGGTGAATAAGGTCTGCAGTAATGAGCTCCTTGAAGAGAGGGGAGTATTGTTATATTGTGCTGACAGCAGAGAGATTAGTCCCATTATGCTGCCATCACAACATACTCTCCGAACACAGAGTAGCAACGCGCAAGTGGTACTTCGGTATTTTAAGCCACTTTTGTTGTATAAAAAAAACACACGAGTCTTCGAAGATAGCCATTAGAGCCCTATACCTAACGGACGACAACGAACCATTCGTCGCTAATATAAATAATAGCGTAGTTGGTAATTCAATAATGAGCTAGTGACATGCTCCCCACAAGACTTAAATATCACAAACTCACATGTACCTATACCAAAAAATACGAAAAAATATTTTTGTTAAACATTAATATTTCCCTTTTGACCAAAAGGGAAATATTAATGTTTAACAAAAATAGTAATAACATTATATGGGGCATATAATAACATTATATATAATAATTTAATTTAATATAACCGGCACAGGTCAGTAGACTAAAGTTACGCGTCGCTGTTCATTGAATTCACATAAAGACCTAAAAGGTTATATTAGCTTACAAGGCGATATCTCAACAGATAAGTTAATCCTAAGTACCTACACCTAAGAATTACGTTAATGTTATTTCATAATTATTAATTAAATCATTAACAAAAATATGGACCGTGGGGGAATTGCAGATACCACTGCAAAGCCTGATTAGCTATCTACTAATACATAATTAGCTAGCTAGGAGAGTAGTATAATATAATACTCAATAGAAATGTTAGTTATATGTATATAGGTAGGTACATGAATGTTCAGACCTTACCACACATACTCTATTAGTTGTTGTGTGTTATAAGTTTTACTTATTAAAGAGAAATCGTAAAGCGTCTGTTTACAGCGTATGTAAACAAAAGTTATCACTGCTGACGAGTATAACTGGTGGCAGGTTCTTAAGTAATTAAAAGTCTTGAGACGTGCGCCTGCGCCGCGACCGGCGGGCGTTGAAAGTAGCGAGGAAAGCTGTCGTCCGGAATGACCACCAGACGTTCCGTGTATTTGCGCCAATTTCACTAAAACTATCGTTATACAATATATTTATATAATTCTCATATAAAGGAATAAGACCAACAAAAAAACTTGGAGTTTAACAACATACATACATATCTTATATACTCATCTTTACGCTTAGTCCTTCACGGGGTAGGCAAAGGGAGACCACCGACCTCTTTCGCATTTTCCACATTCATCAGTCTATATGATCGCTGGTAATAAAATTCATTAGTATTATTTTATAGTTAACAGACATATCAAAAATAATATGTAAATAATGCATAGTATTTAGAATCTCGAACGCAACTCTTATTCAACTTCACTTGTGTCCAAAAGTTTAAAGTGAAAGTTGTGCCGAGAGGAATCTCGTCATTCACCGCGTGTGGCGTTGGGTAACCGAAATGGTTTTAAAAAGGAAATTACACACCGGTCCGAGCCGGCATTGGATATAATAACAACTGGATTTTTTTTTACTATGAACGTGTATCAATAGAGATTCTATCACGGGAAACTTATTCTCACACTGTAAGGGATCACTGAGACAGCGTGCCTTGTTATGTATGCCACTCAGAAAATTTAAATTATAATTTATATATTCACTAACTGCGCCACATATTGTTGCTCGCGGTTAAAAGAACACAGCTTACAAAACAAAATTTGTTGATTTTCAAGCGTGTTAATTAGAGTAGCGTTTCATCATAGTTTTTTTCTAATAAACCTACTTAACTGTATACATACTTCTTATACTACATTTTATGGTTCGTTTAATTGGATTGTCAAAAACAATAATTACAAGCGGTGAAGCTAAGGATTTTAAAAATCTGCTGAGTTAGTCAGACCTGGTTTAGTCAGAATTACCTATCTGATTTTCCTCATTCCTATTCATGAACGTAGTCTATTCAAATCAATTAGAGCTTAAGAATCCTCCTCTAACACTACGATCAAGCAAGTAGGTGAAGCTGTTGATTCGAGATGTCGAACGCGTACATCTAGAGTCGATTGTACCGTACGATTTACTCGCATCGAGAGCACGCAAAGTAACGGTTATTATGCACGTAGATATCCACTGTTTTTAGACCACCACTGCATCTTACTCTAGAATCCACGGCTCATAATCCATACATTTATCGACAATACAATCCATTCAAAACCGTACAATTTACAGTGCTTCTAGTTATCCTTAGGTTCGTGTAAGAGGCAATCAGCCGCAATCGGGATGTAGGTATATATGTATGTTTGGGGTTTATAAAGATGTTGAGATACGCATACTATATCAGTTCCTTTCTTTCTTTAAGTGCCTGTCTATTTACCAGTTCCTATGAAGGCATTATATTTCTATAAGTACGTAGGTATACCTATATCTACGTTTATAGGTCATAACGAACGAATGTTCCTGCCACTCCTATTTCTACTATGGAGTTTGGATTTAGCCAATACAAAATGTATATTTATTTGGAACTCGTTGTGTTTTTGTATGAAGAAACTGATGAATGTGGACGAAGCGAAAGAGGTATGCAAGTCTAGGGAGAACTGGTGCCCTATTCTCTCTGCCTACCCCGTAAGGGACTTGGCTTGATGATATGCATGTCATATCATATGCATTATATCCTCACGCCTTCCCATAAGGGTCCCCGAAGGGGTAGGTAGAGGTGTATAGGTGGTACCCACATACCCACTTTCCACCAGAGATAATCTTACTTATATAATTCATGAGAAATGTTGTGAGAACGCTGAACGCATTTATAAAATATCAATAGCTAATCAATTTCAACGCTCGTAAAACCATGGCGCTCAGCTAGTATAATATAACAGTCCTTTGACAATTTGAAATGACTCAGTGTAACCGCGTTCATGTTCACATCCGCGTATAAACACGCACCGCAGTAGTTGTTACGGACGATTTAGAAAGCGGACTGCACGCGCTGGACCGGTCACTCGGGCGAAAATACAACCAAAAACAGAAAACGGAAGAAAAAACATAGGACTCGCAAAGTTACGAATAAAAGTTTATTACGTTTGTAACAATTACGTTTTATCCCATACGGTATACGTTATGGCAATTTTCTCATTAGTATTTTTTTTTAAGAATTAATTAGTAAAGCAATAATAGCTTAACGTAGGTTTTTTTTAATTATAAGCAACATACCTTATCCATAGGTTCGCAACAAAAACATATTATACTAACAGATATGAACCAAAGTTAGGAATTGAATGAAATGGTTGAAGTGTCTTGTACAAAGAGGAATTTCTATGCATGATAAAATACAAGAAAAATTACAAACGAGGAGAAACTGCGATTCTTATTTTTCCACGGTTAATTTCCGATGAAAGTAAGGGAACCAGTTTGTATGCAGCGTAATGGCAGGCAGGTCCTCGATCCAAAATTAGAAAAACGTTAACCTTGCACGGCAGTGGCACACACCACACGCGACCGGCTACGTTGCTTTCACCCATTGCTATGTTCCCCGCTTCTTGCACCACGCTATCTGCTTAACTACACTCTATAATTATACCTGATTATATATTTAACTTAAATACGACAAGCTGATTACCTACCTATGAAAGTATATTTAAAAATAAATGCTATAGACCGACACACAAGGCGACATGTTTTCAGTTTCTTGTCCTGGCTCAAAAAGTACTGTGTAAAAATTCTTTCACCATTTGAATGCTACATTATCGCTGATTAATATATTTTAATTGCTAGAGAAAAATAAATTGTATGCCTAAATGTTTAAAACATATATGTCCACACTGGTGGACATTTATGTTGTTATTTATGATAAAGGTCTTTATCACACATAGAATCCACAATCATAAACCGGTGTATCATCCTTTACGTTTATAATCACCGTCAATCTGTTGCGTATCTTGTGAACAAACCATTCATTTGTAGGTCGTTTGGGACGTGAAGATCCGCGTCGATCGAAAGTGAGGTTAGTTCCCTGCGCGTTGTACCGTGAGGTTCAGTGCTGAGCCGCTTCGGTGCAGGGTTACTAGGTCAAGTGGTCGTTGCTCCACCTGCACCTCCAATTAAATACTAGAAGTTCTGACATAGATATGTATAACTTCTGCCATTCGCGCACCTGCACTACAGTTTAGATAATCCAACTAAAATCAACCCGATATGCGAAACGCCGTATGACCATATAAGATCTTTGCGATTTCAATATATTTTCGGGATATTTTGGGCAGGTATTTATAGCAAGGTGCTCTTGTCTGCAAAATATATGCCGTGGGTTCAATCCCCGCTGAGGGCATGTATTTGTGTGACAAAGAATTGTACCTGTTAATGTCTACGACAAAACAACACAAGTTTACTACTACTGCAGGCATTATCGCATATATTTCGTAACCTTACTTTTTTAAGTTAATAAATACCTTGCATGTCCTGAATGTTCTTTGTATATTGTCTAGTTTCCATTGTAAAAGCTTTACTTCGGGTCTACATCAATTAGGTATACATTGAGAAATTATCCGAAAAAACTGAACAAGTTGAATGTCTAACAAAAAACTAAATTCTGAATTTCTCGAAGTACGTATTCGTGTTGGTTCATATAAGGTGTTAATATCATCACGTCCTAAATTACACTCGAAAGAAATTAACCAACAAATTAAAAAAAGTTAACCAAGATATTAGTACCTAAGGTAAATACAGTAGTTCATTAATTTCATTTCTCAATTATCAATTCCGAATGTTAAGTAAAATTTTTGCCAATGGATATCGTAAAAAACGAAGTCGACGGTTCGGATATTGAAAACCGATTTTGATCATTGTTTTTACTGAACAATTCCCAATACATATTTATAATAATAATAATATATCCTCACGCCTTCCCACAAGGGTCCCCGAAGGGGTAGGCAGAAGTGTATAGGTAATACCCATATAATACATATTTCAAATCGTCAAATCAAATTTTAAACAAGTTGACACTTTAGTCGTTCTTCAAGACTAAAAAGTATAATTAACTTCCTACTTTCTAAGCCGCACCTTCTGTAAATGTCCGATTGCCTTTACTTTGATTAGTATAGCATTGTTTGTATATACGTTTGCGTCGTTCTATGAAATTGCAATACACATGAGGTACCTAGCAGTCGGTAACAAAGCATGAATAAAACATAAGTGATGTTGACGAGAGAATTGCGACAGCGAATTTCTCCAGAGAGAATCTCGGCGGACCCGTTGTAATAGCCAACCGGTGCGCCGTCGTTCTGTTGAGTCCACGAGACTCGCTCAATCACAAATAGGATATGCGCCACAAATGAAACATTCCCTTCTAGGAAAAAAGTATCGTATAAAAAATATTTTCAAAACGCTTGTCCTTTCTCAAAATCGTGATGCAACAAATTCGTTACACCAAAACACGCAGGTGTAGAACAGTCCACTTAAATCGGTCAAAGAAAGTCTGGTAGGCGACGTGACTAACGGTCAGTTATAAATTTACGTCAATTTATATAACTAGCGCTTCATTAAGTTGAATACATAAATATATATTGTAGGTTAGGTAGGTAACCACATGAAGACCGGGTCACCTGCATTTGGTCGGACGCAACTTCGACGAGTCGTGAAAACAAACACAATAAATACATTTAATTACACATAACGTTCTGAAAAACTACTTGGTAGAGTACACAGTGCAAACTTGCGGACTAAACTATGCCACCGCTAGGCCAGAACGATCCTTATTATTTGTTTTTCTGTTTTACTACATTTTCGTGGATATCTACACGTTGTCACAATACAACTCTCCACAAACACAAGCCAAACTCAGGCGTTTGGAACCAGGATTTTTTTGCGTTCTCGAAAGATCTCAAAAACTGGATATCCTCCAGTTAGAGGCATCAGCAACCTCCTAAAATAAACGTTGACGCCGCTGCGACTTTCTAAGCAACTCCGAAGCAAGCGATCAATTCGCGCGAATCACTCATCAGAACACTTTCTAATCGACCGACGCGGCGTCCATTACGCGAGAGCACAATTAAATTAAAGAAAGTTTGTTTATTTCTATATTTACTAATGTAATCCTCATACAAACCAGCAAACTCTCGTAGTTACTTACCTGTTTACTTTGTCAACAGGATGCATCCCAAAGTGACCGGATGGGCGCTGTTAGCCCTGATATGCTCCTCATCGATCCTGCACACACTTGCGTACCCGCAGTATGTCCCTCAGATTTCACAGGTAAATCTTAATGACAAATTACTTACCTATCCACTAGCGACCATTTAGAGGTAAAATTAGAATCACAAAACAATTTTAAAGAAATAACCCTACGCCGTGGGCTTATTTTAATACCGATTAATACTTTGCAACATTTGTTAGTGATATGTAGACAAATATGAGTTATAATGTAATATTTAGATTAAAAAGAACATTAACGACTAATGAATATCTTATATACGAGGTCAGAGGTTGCACTGGACCGAAGCAAATGGATGGGACTGCATTAGAGACGCCGACATGAGCCCAGCTCTAAAAACGTATGATGATGATACCATTAAAAATATCGAAAAGGTCTTTTCGAGGGGCATCAATTCAATAGGCGATTTTCGTGCAACATAAGCATATAACTGCCATAATTAATAAATTATCATTAAAATATGTTAACAATGCGGTTTACAGGTGACAAGCGGTGCACGAACACAATATTACAGCAACTCGTTGCCAGCGCCACAAGAGCCGCAAGTGGCTGAGGAACGTAAGTTTGCGGAAAAATCCAACGCACTAAAGAAGGTGGCCCTCGACGACATTGACGAGATTCAGACTAACTCTATTTCCGATGGAGGCTTTTCATGGTCTAACATGCTTGGTAAGGAAGCTCTAGGTAAATAATTATACTTTTAATCTTAAGGGAGACCTTGTGTTTCAACATAGAACACAAAAATCCATTGTTTCTTATTACACGTACAAAAGTATAAAAAATTAAACGTATATTAATTTTCAGGTATGATTATGCAAATGTTTTTCAACCCTGGAGGCACAGGTCCCAACAAGAGCGACAACATTGACACTGATTCCGTTTCGCCATCTCCTTGGGCTAATCTATTATCAATGGGACTCAAGATCCTCACAGCCATCCTCGGAGGAGGGGGCTCTAGCGACGGAATAGACAAAGTGGACAACGGATCATCACCCATGCAGGTGCCTATAAGCGCAGTGCCTTAAGCATGTTGATTAATTATAAATTATAGCTGATATAATTATTATAAGCCACTGACGAATGTGTATAAATTTGTACAGACAAACAACATTAAAAGTAAAATTATCCATAACCCCCATCCACTAACATCGAGCTCTGTAGAGTGTAGATATACTCATACTCTATATAATATTATTCTTATCAATCCAATTAATGTATAAAAGCACATTTATTTTTGCCCTCACCTATAGCAGGCCAGAGTAGTTTTAGATACAAGTCACATCGAGGAAAAGCAGTGTTCACGCCCTGGGATAACCTCATAGAATTTGGAGAACATATTTTTCAATAGCAGTTACGATTTCTTTGAGGCTGTCCCTAGTTTGAAATGTAAATAGTAAAGTGTGGTTACGGAGACGGTGTCGCTTCTCGCTTGCTTCAGGGTATTTTGGCTGCGGTTCTGTCGACGGTGCTCGGTGCAAAAGATCCCGACCAAGTCGCCTCCATGGCAAAGCAGGCTGGAGAGGTATGGCCATGCATCCTTCCTTTTCCTTTCACAAGTGCAAGTTATCGCATACTGGTAACAGACAACGGGTAACAAGTAGATTTAGTATTGGATATAATTTTCACCCATCGTTTATCTGGTGCTTCGCAATATTCATTTTTATTCCACAATGTGTTGTTGATTGAATTACATGTAATTAAAATAATGTATTTTCTCTCAGTTCATCAACATCGTGGTGAACCTATTGGACGCACTGAAGACGTCATTCTCGCACCGATCACTTACCGCGCGGTCAATGGGCCGCAAGGACTCCGTAAGTGACGCGGCGATCGCTGGTATTGCCATGATGAAGACTTACGTCAGATCTTTCGGTACAAGTGACGACAAATGTCTGCAGAAATATGTATGCGACGCCAACAATGAATGCTCTTCTGATATTGGCCCTAAAAGCGTATTCTGCCAACTTGGAACGTGAGTGAACGAATACTTCTCTTTATAAAAATGTTTTGTTTCATATAGAAAACCCATTACATTAAGCATTTTTTTTGCAGTTATGCAGCAAGCTTCGTCCTGGAAAGGCAATCAGGAGGCACATTCGATGACTTTTATGAAGCAGGTCGTCGCGGCCGCTCCGGAGTTGATTGTCGCCAGTTATACCTCCAGTGCAACGAAGTTTAAGATATGAAATTCCGCCAAATTAATTTCTTAATGCAATAGGCACCGATCGTATACAAAAACTTCCATTGAGAATGCCAGAAGACTTTGTCATCACTGATCGATATTTAGAGATTAATTTCACTAGAAACTTACGCTACAAAATACATACTAGAACGCGGCATGTTTTTATTTCAAAATACGATACGTATAATTTTATACGATGCAGGTTAAGTGAATTTGATATATAAAAAAAAATTTAACGTGTAACGCCGCCCGCCCGTGCCGTAACTATATTGGTATATTATTCCAAAATTATCATCGCACGGATATAAACCCAATCCAGTACATAGTGGTTAAATAATTTATTAAATTATTTATTTATTTAACTTATTCTAGAAGTTATAAGGTAGGCGCTGTAAAATAGTAAATGATGAAACTTATGTCCAAATCTTAAAAGACTCCGTCCATTAACTTGTGATAGTGGAGATATTTTATTGGCACATTGTTTGTTATAAACGATTAACGAATCCGCCCGTTTTTCGAAATTAACGACTGATGTAAAAAGTTATTCTATGTGATGTATAATATATTTGAATCACTTTAAAGTTAGTATTTATGTATATTTATGTTTGACTGTGTGATTGAGGACGTCCTTGTGTGTTTGTGATTGTAAATTATAATAATAAAATAATTAATTAATACATTTTTTCATTGATACCTTATCATATAATTATTTCTAGCAAAATATAACGCTCACATTGTGATTTACCGCTATGATAATGTCACATAATCAACATCTTCCAGAGCAAGCGCAAATAATCAGAGCGTAATAATCGTGAACCCTATACCGCAAGCATAGCTTGTTGCTGCCAGTCAATCCTTGACATTGTAACAGTACGCAAGTGATACTAGACGGATAAAATGACTTTGGAAAACCTTTTGTCCCAAATGGGAATAGGAACGAAGCATCTCACTGACAGGTTCGTAACGTTTTTTTAATACGATTGACCCTAAAACTGTCCGGAAGTTTATAAATGTTTTAATCAAAATTTTGGTATAGATACTCTGAATATGGCGCCCCGGTTCATGATCAACATGTGTATTATGCTTACGATCCTCCATCTTCTCACGGACATGCTGCTTCTTCAAAACAGTAAGATATATATTTTTAAACAGTACAAATATACCTTATACCTACCCCTTCGGGGACCCTTGTGGGAAGGTGTGAGGATATTATTATTATTATAAATATACCTCAGCAATTTTTCACATTTTCAACAGTATTGGTAGCATTTTTCCCATAATATGATGATCCAACCGATATGGCCAATTCGTCAATAAATTGTACATTTTGGTAGAGTAGAGAGAAATTGAATTTTGTTTTTGAACTTGATGTATTCAGTTTGTGATATCGTCAATATCCTTTTCAGTATGTTTAATGCACAGTTTTTGAAGTTTTGACCAGCGAAAATTCCCTTCCTATTTCAATTGAATTCCAAAAGGGAAATTAGAAGTAAGAAACTGTCATTAGGGAATGCTATCTGGAGCTCGCAATATTAATGGTACTAATCAATTTCCAACTGTCCAGTTACAATAGGTATAAGTATAAATAAATAGGAGCGTGAGCTGAAACCAAACTATTAAAGTTAATTATTAATAGTTTTATCGTCTTCTTATCTTCGGTTTCAGATTTTTTCCATCCATGCTTTAAAATGCAAATATGTAATCAGTTTAGGGTTCATATAATTCATTCTTGATTTCAGAAGTCACGGCGGAGGGCACAAAGGCAACGCGGCTATGTCTGCGTTAACATTACTAGCATTTTTATTTTTCCTTCACATCCTACAGCAATGTGTGAAGGATCACATTAATGACATGAACAACGCTCCTATCGTGGTGATGGGTGGTAGAGAAGGAGACGAAAATATTTCCAAGTCTGTTGCTTCTCATAAAATTGACAGAACAGGAGTTCAGGAGCTTGATGCTAAGCGTATAGGTGAGAAAGGTAAATCAAAAGCTGAAAAAGTTGATTTAAATAAACCCGGACAAGAACAATCGCATAAAGGAAAGCTAGCGCAAATAAAAGTTGCGGAGCACGTACCGTCAAGAGACACACAAACATATAAATACGTGTTTAATAACTATCAAAACCATAGCTCTGCATTCCCCGAATTTGTAAGTGCAATGGATGATGATTATTAAGGCGCGCTATTTTTTGGGCGTGGAATAAAAAATTATCAAGACATATTGTAATATTTATTTTTATGACTATTATGTCCCTGTTACGGTCTTAGTACAAAAAATTATGTGCATGTTGATCACACAATTTCCTTACCAACTTCTTGTAAACAGTCACGTGTTCAACAATTGTTTCTTTTTCTGTAATAAGACGCATAAGAGCTGTTCTTTCACCATAATACCTCGAAATAACTAGTAAGTAACAAATATAACTTCATCTTGCGAATACATTTTCATCTTACAACAGATTTTCTGATATTATTAGGAGGTAATCGATACACAACATACAATCATATGAACTAGGTACTTACTAGCAATCCATTTGACATACATAAATATGTATATTAAATACAAATTGAAACCTCACACATTCAAGAAAATCTAATCTATATTGGATATATGATTTAAAACTTCAAAAGGAGGCGTCAGGCAGATGTACTTAAATCGTGAGTCCAGTCGAGAAAAAAATATTGCCATTTTAATGCGATAACGGTTCGATGCTGAGATAGAAATTATATGATTAGTCATTGCGATATTTTTATTAATTAACGTGTACAATTTTGAATTTTATATGACTGTTTTTTTATAGTATCGTATTTTTCTATTTAGTCTTTATATTTTATATACCGCTTGCAACCTAAAATCAATTCTGCAGGCTAATCATGTTGCAAGCAAGGCTTGTCTGCATTTGAGACATAAGCCCTATTTTATACATATATTTGCAGTAATACATTACAGGCGATATTGTCAACTAAATATCTATTAATTTCGGAAGATTGACGACAATCTCGGAACGAATTCTTAATGTTTAGTTTCTCGCCGTGACCCACGTATTATTAGTTATGTTCTTGTTGGTGCCACCGAATGTGGTTGAATACCAGATGGTAACACGAACTGATCTCTGTCCACTGCAACCTAATTTACATGGATAATTTATAGTTGGTTACTTCGGTAAACAGTTGTCAGAATTTATCCTGCCAGAGGTGTACCTAATGATGATAAAATAAATTCAAATAGCAAGCGGAATCGACACATCATTTAACTGTTAACGAGCAGGATTCCTTATAATTGCCGATTGAACTCTATCTTTGTGTGACGTGCTTGGTTTTTTTGTGTATATGAAAGTTTTCACCTTTCACTTCGAATTTTTGTTAACAGTGAGTGATGGATTACCACATTCTATAGTTTTAATACTAAAAGCCTTCATAATACTAAAAATAACGAGCGCCAACTTAACTAGTGGCGTCTGACTCGTTCAATATATTTAGTCTGAGTGAGCGCGCTGGAGCCCATAGTCGGGTCCGTCATGCGGTTCCAGTCGGTTTGCCCGACAACAAATCCAATGGCACGAATCTTCTCTTGCTGCCTTCGTTCTTCAATGTCTGCCCACCGTACCTGTTTTAATTACAACATGATGAAAACACACCACAACGACTCCATCCAGAATCGAACTAAAAACTCACCTTGCAACCTTTTTAGCATGAGTATATACACTTAGGATACTTGCAAAACAAAGTTGTCTGCTCAATGTTTGTTGACGAATAAGGAATTTAGTCAAAGAAGATAAAATTATCACAATGAAACCGGTGGAAAAATTCGGCAGCCGATGGTTTATTTATAAGGAGACAGACATGGTTGTAAAACTGTATGAGCGGGTTCGCCACAAAATGTCAAGCATCTTAGGCTATGAGCGGTAAAAATCATTCGCGCTGCGATGGAACTCCACGAAAAAATGTCAGGATTCCCTTACCGTACGATTAGTTCAGCGTGGTGTAACGTCACTAATTTCTATGACGAACTTTCAACACTTCGGCTCTAATTGATAAAACATCAATAAAAGTAATATATGCAGTCTTGAAACATAAATTGTATGAAGTAGATCCTGTATTAATAAACCGTGGTTGGCTTTTCGTAATAAAACTTTGTTTGAACATATATAAAATATAGTGAAAAATTACATTTCCACAACCATATCATATAAAGCAATAATAATAGTACATGTTAGAAATAATGTACTCACAGATTTTTTCCCTGGTCTCGCTGCGTTCGGTGTCCAGTCGTCTATCTGGAGGTAGTCTTCCATGGAGAGCTGCGACGGCCGGAGCGGCTTGCTGATGCCGTCGAGTCGGGCTGGAACAACACAAGCCAGTATTTAATCAGAGCAGCTATGACTATTACTATCCTCCGTATCCTCCTACCCGGGGCATTTTTTTAGCCAACCAAATATTTGTAACAAACCAAAGTTATTTAAGGAATACTACCAGTGTTATTAAATAAAATTAACATAACCACCTACCTAGTTGAGCAGCGTCGTCCATTCTCTCCCACTTGGATGTAAAAGCGCTTTCAACCTGTGTTGGGACAGCACCTGACTAGTTTAGTTACAAGCTGGAATAAAAGTTATTAGCCCCTATCGCAGCCTAACCCCCATAAACGAAAACAAGGGAAAACTGAAATTAAAAATAAATATGTACTTAAAAAACTAAACCCTTTGATGAGTTGTCAATGGTAATGCATGTAGGTAGATATCCACAAATACATAGCGACTATAAAATTACTTCCATAATATAAAGTATTGATAATACTGATATTATATATTTTTAATACCACTAAGGATGCGGTCTGCTTAATGATAAGCGCTTACAGCCGCCCCCTAGCTCGCGCGCTGCTGCGGGAATCTTTTCACCTCCTTCTTCAACAAATCCATTACACACTTTATACATACATCTCATGAATTATACTGAGTTATCACTCTGTACATGTGAAGTGGCATTTAGAAACTACTGAAATTCAGAGCCAGAACCGGTAGTGGCTTTTAGGAGGCCTCACCTCAGGTAGGTCGTCTTCCACAACGACCTCATCGGCGATGTCCTCCATGTGCACATCGGGAATGGCTGCGTTCTGCAGCAGCGTTGTGGCGTCCAGCTGTATGTGGTGCGACGGAGTCTCGAAAAATCGAGCACTTATCACTTCAATGTCTTCCAACTTCCGATTGTGAATATTTCTCTTAAAACAAGTTTGTGGATCCAACTCCATTGTACAGATATAAACCTACATAGAGAAAATTCTATTATTGCCAATTTTTATTTTATTGTTCAATTATAATTTTAGGCCATAATTATGTAAAAGGTGGGACGAAGTGGCGCTTGCTATCATTACTCATGACGGACACACATGGATTTCCATGGCAATTTGAGTATGTCGATAAATAGACAAGTTCAAAATGAAATAGACAAAGTGCATAATAAAAAAAAACGAAAAGCCGACATAGTTTGGAATATAAAACTCAAATTCAGAAAATCTGTAATCAAGTGATTTAAAGGATATGTCGGTTCACATAATTTGCCTACTATAAAAACTTCAAGGTCAGATATTTACTCAAATCAGATACTAGGAGTAGTATCTGATCTGAGTAAATATTTGTTCTATCATTTTATTAAGTACGATATCTCGAGAAAAGTCATCTCTGTCTATAATCCCATGTGTGTTGCAATCACTAGGCAACCCGCCACCTTAGCCCCGTCCCCAAAAAGGTCGGCGGCAAACCAGTTCCACGCGGACTATACTCATTAGAAAGGTACCTGAAAACCATATTGCCGTGCAAAATTCCATACGTCTGCATATGACTTCAGTTGATCATTCACAGCATCATAAATCATAAATGAGAAATAACCATCTGTTATACTTCTTTTGAATGCTCGTTTCAAAGAGTTAATGTATGCTTCTTCAAATTTTTCATCATATTCGTATTTCAGCGATGGTTTCTTTGTCTGAAAATTATATAGTGTTACTCATTTGATACTCATATCTTACAACTGGACTGGCTCCCCTGACAAAATTATTTTCTGAGTGAGGTATGATGCCCTCTACAAGGTATAATGAACATAACATTAAAACTTACAATTTTACCAGTTGCAGGATCTTTCTCTTCAATTTCACCTTCTTGCATGTAATAATCATCAATGGACATAATTCTAACAGTGCCACCAAACTCTGCTTCCCTGTCCCGTATTAATTTAGCTAAATATGATTTACCACTTCCTGGAGGCCCTGCAGCATTCGACAAGCAAACACATTTTCTTGGTAAAAAGTACAAGGAGATATCATCCAGAAAACACAGATGTCAAAATATTACACTTACCTCTGAGAATTATGACGATTTTATGAGGCCTCATTTCCCGCCCCGGAGATTCTAGCAGGTCATCTATCATCACTACATGCTTTGTTGGTTCAGATTTGACATTTATCGCAGACGATTCTTTGGATCTTTTAGATCCTGTACTAATTTCGCTATCTTTGCTGTGCCCCCTTTTACGGAAGTCTTTGTCTCGACTTCTGCTTCGATTGTGAATATCATCTCTTCTGTGATCTCGACCCCTATCCTTGTCCCGTTCCCGTTCCCGAAAGCCGTCGTCGCGGCGGGAGTACCGTTCGTCGCGTCGCCGTTCGTCATGGCGGTCGGACGGGCGGCGGTAGTCATCGCGAGGTGCCGTTCGAGAATCATCCCTAAACCCATCTCTTACACGATATTCTTCTCTAGCGACGGGATAGCCCTCATCCCGCTTCGCGCGCCTCTCATAATCTCTGGAATGTGGGTCCCTACTGTACCTGTCCGTATAAGCCAGATCCTCATCCCTGTCGAGACGTCGTGGTTTTCTTAAAAATAAATGATCTACCTCCTTTTCAAAGTCCACTTTAACATCTCCATCTTTTGACTTGTGGTTGTATTCAAACATATGAACAGGTTCAATAAAGTCACGTGCTAAAAGTAAATAACACATACTGATTATAATTACCAAATCCTTAATTAATATTATAAATGTGAATGTAAGTTTGTTTGTTACGCTTTCACGTAAAAACTACTTAACCGGTCATCATAAAACTTTGTACACATATTCTTGGAGGTATTAGAAGTAACATAGGATACCTTGTATTGAAAAAAAAAATTATTATGAAAGATAAAAAAGGCGTCCACGCCGACGAAATCGCGGGCACAGCTAGTAAAATATATATTGATATGTTTGTTGCAGAAAACAATATTGAAATTGGTAGTTTGTTTATTACAATTACCTTTTAGCCTTAAAGGTTTATGTTCGTATTCAACTATGATTGAAGGAGTGAACAAAGGCTCATCAACCCACTTAGGTGTAGGCTGGCTGACAACTGGATGGCCATGTATAGGTCTCGTGTCAGCAATTCTTGATGGATGTTCATTAGCATTTTGCTGCCCGGACATGTCACGCAGGGGAGGCCTGAAAGTAGGCATATCAGGTCTCATGGGTGGTGGACCAGGTCTTCGTCTCCCAGATGCCACATTGTCATACTGATTATCATCATCATAATATTCTTCATGTGGCACATCATGCCTTTCATCATACCCTATGCTTTGAGGTGGATAATTCTGATTAATATTCTGGTTCTGTTGAATAGGATAGTTATCACTGTTGGAACCTTGCCTATTGTTGTATGGTACATTTTGCCTGTTGTCATACTGCTTATTATTACTATTATAATTGTTTGAATTCATATCCCCCTGGTTGCTAGGAGGGTTGTTATAGCCACCAGAATATGAGCTACCTGGATTGTTGACAACATCGTTTGGAAACTGGCTACTACGAACCATTGAAAGTATGTTCATGATTTTTTCATCTCCAAGTATATTATTAATGCCCTTTGAAATAGTGGTGTAGTCAGGAGCTAAAGGTTTATGTTGTTGCGGCATTTGTTCTTCTGTTATATCAATAACATCATGGTTCTTAGCAGCTGATAATTTATCTGCATCTAGGACCAAGTCTAAGCCAGGTATTCCCTTATTTGATCCACTTGCTGGCAGAAAATTCGATTTGGTATCATTAGTGTTAGAATGTCTTTGTTGGTAGTTTGCATCCATTTCTTGATAAGATTCATATCTGTCTTGAAGGTCTATATTATGGTTATTATTCCTATTATATGATTGATTAATTAATGGAGCTGGATTATACTGTTGATATTGGGGCTTACTATGGTCATTGAAACTTGGGATTGGTGCATTAGAATAGATTTGATGATGGGCTTGTGGCTTGTTTGAATTGAAACTCTGATTGTTCTGACTATTCTGTGGATTCTGCGGATTCTGTGTATTCTGTGGTGAGGGTAGTGTAATCTGATTACTTGATGTATCAGCAGCAGACACTTGAGTAGTTTTACCAAGTAGCAAAGCTCTCTTCTGCTTCATTTGTAGGCGGCGCTCCAACAACTGGGCTCGACATGCCTCAAATTTCTGCTCATACTCTTTGTAAGCTTGTTTGTCGGGATGGCTTACATTCTCACTCCTCCACTTTTCAATTTCTTCTTCCCATTTCTTAAACTGAATATCAAAAAGTCTTTCCTCCTCTGCTAATTTCTTCAATGCTTCTGCATTTACCGCTGAGGTTGGAGGCTTTTCAACAGGCGGTGGTGCTACATTATAAGCCCAATTTTGATTATGACCTGATGCACTGTTAGGACTATTAAAGTTTTCTTGAATATGTGCTATGCTTTGTTGCTTTTGGGGTGGAGGTGGTACTGGAACAGGTAGCCTCGGTGTCTGACTATACAGAGGTTGGTTGTTTTCATGAGGGGGTGGCGGAGGCTTGTCTGGTGGTGGTGGTGCTGGAGGTGGAGCACTACTTGGTGGCAGTGGTGGCATACTTCCCATGGCTTGAATAGCCTGCATTTGTTCAGTATACTGAAATAGTACAACAATTTACTATAGTATTAGCCTTATTAATTACCAAAAATATTTTAAATAATCATTTAGATTGTAGTCCACTGATATTCTGCAGTACATGGATATGCAATTCATCTTAGCACAATGTTAGCGAAGGATAAGTTGTTACTTGTATTGCTAAACTAGCAGCCATCAGATTGTATGCCTGTCATTTGTTCCATTTATATTAGAAGTATTTAGCACTGACTTAACTATATCTCCAGTGAAATGTGTTAAATATTTGCCTAACCCTTAGGGGACCATTGACGGAGAGCGTGCAGATATGTATATAAATTAACAAACAAAGTGAAGGACAATTTGAGATCGCTACACGACAAAGCCACCGCCATACATAAGATGCTTAATTTGGAGGTCGACCAAAACTCTTACGCTGTGTGTCTTAATTTTATTTGTATTTACAGTTTGGGCATAGTGATAAGTTTATCTTAAAATATACCTTATCTCCATACTGGCTTTGCCACTGTGCATATTGCTGCTGCCAAGTAGCCCATTGTTGCCAGTTCTGTTGTTGCATAGCCGCCCATTGATCAGGCGTGTACGCACCCATATTAGTCATGTCTGGCATTATGGCCATTCCTTGGTTCCATTGTCCAGGATTGGGCATTGACCACGCCATCTTCAAACTGGAAACCTTATTAAGGATGAATATCCAACGGGGATAGACACTTAAACCTAATTAATTTTTCGAATTGTTTTGCTTTCGCAGATTTCAACGTTGTAATTGAAGCAAGACAAACATATAAGGGTAGTAAGTTGCAATTCAAAATATTTAATGGTAAATTCAGCTTCGTCTGTCATGGCATACATGACACAGCCGCCATTTTGTTTTCACTTAACACGAAACGATCAAACGACTAGTGGCAGCAAGCGAGCGACCCACATGAAGATGTAGTGATGTCAATATGTAACCGCATTTTGAAATGTATCGATAATAGATCTGATAGAATGTTGCATAAATATCTACACTTGTTTGATCGCTGAGTTTACCATGTTCCCTAAATTCCATTGCTTATTGTATCTATGTATGTCTATCTACTATGTGACGAGTCAGTTACTGATGTCAACAATGGTGAACAACGTCGATTGCTGGCATTTGCCTCAACAATAACTGCTTACGAGGTGAATCTAAGTGGGAAGTCAAGCTTTTTTCTTTGAGTGAAGAAATAAATTTTATTATTCATTTATGATATCCTGCCACCTTATGAGTCCATAGTCTGCATTTACTGTAGGCATACATTTTTTGTTTTGTATTGTCTCTCGTAGCGTGAGTTCCGGGAACTTTTGCTACTTAACTGGTCAATGGCGAGACCTAGGCCTCCAGCCAGGCACTTTAGTACTAAGCAACACAGCTAAGGGCACCCCCTGTGGGGTACGAACCTCGGCTTAGGGCGTTGCTGGATCGCGAGCAAGGGAGCTGAGCTGGACTGGTACTGTAGGCATAAATGTTGTATAATTTTTTTATTTCTGGCCTGGATATCTAAATCCAGTGTAGCATTAAATAAAGCAGTGGAGTAGCTCAGTACTTTAAGTATTCACTACAAATAAAAGGCCAGATGCAATGTGAGCTCTAACGATTGATAGCAATGATTTGTTTTAAATGTACATTGATTTATAATTTCACGAGCTTATTTGTGACAGGAAACATGGTGAGGAAACCAACATACAAGTTATACAAGTGTGAAGCGATATATATCACCATCAGTTATATTAGAGTGCACTATACTATCGGCAAAAGCCGTGGTGGTTGCCTGCGACGCAAAGGTCGCAAGTTCGAATCCCGACTGTACCAATGAGTTTTTCTGAATTGAAATTAGTCACACCATGAGCTTTACGGTGAAGGAAAACATCGAGAGGAAATCTGCATACGTAAGTGGGTGTATGGGTATTACCTATACACCTCTGCCTACCCCTTCGGGGACCCTTGTGGGAAGGCGTGAGGATACAATATTATTATATTTATTATTATTTATTGTTATATACTATAGGATGTTATTACTCTTTTGTCTATGGCTATGGCACCAGGAAAGCACGAAAAAATATATATATTATGCCTATCTCTGCATCACCCAAAGTTTAACTGGTAGAGAATGCCTTTGGCATTAAGTTCGCCTTAGCAAAATGTTTTGCAGGAAGTTTTAATAAATAAAAAATAAATATTAATTATACTAAACCTTTTTTATCCGCACTGTCCAAACGTCATTTCGATTCTGCTGTAAATCACCCAACCCCCTCGTCGTATCGGCCGCCCGATACACTCCTTCCCTTATCTCGAAGATAAGGCGTACCAACACTTCACACAACCGACCACTGTTCCGTCCTCGCCGTCGAGGCTCGACGCGAATAAGCCATAATGTTCCCCCCCGACCCCCGCCGCAAACGCCAGCCCGCGCCGAGCCAGACGCGCAAATCCCGCCCCCAAATAATATTTAAATAATATTTAATCCTTGTGCCCTTAGCTGTGTTGCTTAGAAATAAAGTGTCTGGCTGGAGACATAGGTCTCGTAATTGACCGGTTAAGTAGCAAAAGTTCCCGGAACTTACGCTACGAGAGACAATAAAAAAATAAACACTTTTATCCGTGTTTAGTTCATAAATACGATTACTGCTCCGCTCCTTTGGGTAGTACAATATTAAACGATTCATATAAACCTTCCTTTTGATATCTAATCTAATTATTATTATTATATATAATGCCAAAAGCCGCATTAAACCCCATTGCGATGTTGAAATTTAAGCGTACAGACGGCAGATATAGACCCTATTTAAAAAAAACCACCAAGGAAGCTACAGCTACCTTGGTGGTTTTTTGTATTAATTCTAAAATTATCACTTTTATTGCAATTGTGTGAAATTTTTCCTTAACCCTGGATTGTAACAATATGTTTATTACTATATTCTATTTTATGTGATTGATAAGTTATGTAATTAATCAGGAAGGCATATTAGCTACAAAGATATATACATTTATTATAATCTACATTAAATGTTTTATTTTTAAATCAACTTTAAACGAATCAATACATTTTGGGTCGATACCTTTTGTTTACGTACATGAAATTTATGCTTTGACCAAACAAAACACACTGATACTTTTTAGCCAGCTATAAGTACTAATAACTTTACTATTCTTAACATTATTTTATTTAGGTGACAAATAATAATATTCTAGAATTATAACCCGTTGATTCTGTCAAGTTTGTCAATAGGCATATGTACTCACAAGAAACTCAGTCTCTATCAAAGATTACAATGTATAATGTAACAGTCTCTATCTAGAGAGAATACATAACGCAGCGACTGCTTTTGTAGTATCAATGCGATATAGTATTGTCTGCTTATTAGCTAAATATTTGAATGTTATGTATGTTCAATTTTATAATGTTTCTCATCCCGTTACCTTCAAATACTTTTGAAGAAGTCTAATTATACGATCATTGCTAAAATAGTTCTGTATCCAAGCACGATGCTTCTCTGTGCCATTTGTGAAACAAGTATATGCTAAGCTTGGCAATAGGAAAAAATAAGAGGGTCAATCATTCATTGCATCCAAAGTATAATTGATTACGTTCAATCCTGAACGTAATCATTTATGCTTTGATAGTTTGAAGTTGCTTTCGTTAGTTGTAGCAAAAGCACAAAATAATGTGTTTTTCTAGTTCATTATTAGTTTTCTTATCTCTTCAGGCTATTGATTTATTTTTCCATTCCTCAGAATTTATTGCTAAGGAACTAACTCCCAAATTATTGTATTCTTGGTCTACGTTCTTTTCTGCCACCCTTTTGTCTTTAATATTTTATGGGACCAAAATCACGTGTACATGGTGACATCTTAATTCTTCATGTCCATAAACAGCAAGTGCACTATTTATAGCGTCATCTTTTTTTAGCTTATATTTCTAATTTGCTATAGAACTATGCCCTTGGTTGGAACAAACTTATTTTTATATATTCTAATAAAATAATAAAGATATCTGCTTATGATAAACCTTTGCTCTTAAAGAACCCAACCATAACATGCAAGATTGCCATTAGTGATTGATTGCTGCCATTGCCATGATGCTATTGAAAGAGCTGTTAGATAATAACTTCCCTTTTATGACACTTTTTCTATTAAACAATTGTTTAGTGAAATTTTATCAGACTATTATATATTTATCAGACAGATTTAGACTTAAAAGCAATATCTTTTGATTTAGACTTAACCTAATCTGAACTGCTTTGCCCGGGACTATAATTTTTTCTTACACTATAGTCGATGTAAGATTGCATAAATATCCATATCGTAATAATCGAACATAGCAATATTATAGGAATCTTCATGGTATGTCCCACCCTTCTTTCTTTATTTGTGGAAATATTTTATTAGACAATCCGATTGCCATGGATGTTCTATCTTGGATTATATTCCAGAGGATTTTAACAGCCTAGGTTTTACTCTCCTTGAAACAGTTTATAGTATTGTACATAATTTTTCATGTGCAGTATATATTTTTTTTATTTTTTTTCCACGCGTATGCTACATTGCTTAGTAACAACTAGAATGAAAAAGCTTTTACATAAAAAAAAACTGAAAATACTGCACTAGTTTACAATATATGATGATGCCATTGACAATATCTACCATATCATGACCAATATCTACCATATCAATAACTGCGTGAGTTGTGACACAAAACGAGGTTTGCTGGTACGAGTCTATTGGTCCTCTGAGCTTAAAAGCCAAGTAGAAGAGCTTAGAAGGTAACTTCATCACTAAAGTACTCATTCTACTCACAATTACCCAGTGAACAGAGTGAGTAAGGCGTCCGTTTTCGCAAGCCTTGCACTTAATAAGAATATTTATATCTGTGGTATATGTTCAGAAATGAGAGTTGAGATGCTATCTCTAGACGTCCATAAGTCGAGCGGGTCAGACGGTATACCGACAGTAGTACTGCTACGGCGTGCTCCTGAATTGTATCTTGTTTTGACGCTCCTATTCGAGCTTTCTTACTCCTTCGTGTCCAAAGAGCCCATAAAGGGTGCTAGATCGGACCGCCATTACCTCCCTCCTCCAAAATTATGGAACGAGTGATCAACATGCAACTCCTACGATATCTAGAAAGTCACGGTTTTCTGATTCTGAGTGACGACGCTATACTGTAACTACCACCACAGACGCTCAATAGGTGACTTTCTAGAATATCTCACGCACCGTTGGTCATTTGCCATTGCAGGTGAGTTTTATTTGTAATACGTTTCTAGATATGTTGTCTAATGAAAAAATGCAAAATACTTTGTGATTAAGTTAAGTCAATATTACCAGTCCAACTTCATATAACATGTGAGAAAGGTGTTCGATTTGCGGTAGACTCGGAAACTCTATAATAAAGAATGAGTGCACAAGACTGGCGATATCAAAAATTTTATTATTTACATATAATTATACTAATCATTGATAGTTGCAGTTGAAGGGTGTTTAAAAAAGTATTAATATAACAATAACAATGTTTTATCTCACACATGTACTTGATAATGTCTAACAAGATATTTTTTTCATATTGTCACACCTTATAGAATAAATATAAAAATATCGATATTAAAAGAAATGAGAACAAGAAATATCGATATGAAATTAAAACTATTTTAATGACACGTAGTACACCACTACAGCGACGCCATTTTCGCGTTGAGTTAGACTTGGTTGCGTATCGTCTTGTATTGGAATATATTTAAAAAATAATTGAGCTTAATATAATGTTTAAATGCATTTAAAATTATTTATCAGTAACTAAATTATGTGTATAACATAATTGTATGGTACATTAACATTTATTGGTGAGGATATCAACTGCGCGGGAAATGTGACTGCGTCCGACATCAATACAGTCAACAACAGTACCTATCGGTAAATTTGTAATAATTGCTCACTTAGTACGAGCCTGGGACAATGATTCCAAGTAAAACAAGAGAGAGCCGGCGAGTTAAAGCCCTTAAACTGCCGAAGAAATTGGAACGATTGTATAAAGAAGGAAAATGTCGTGAGTGCTCAGTGGTAGTGACTCGAATGAACTTCGCCAAGATATTGGGCAAATTTACAAAGGTAAAGATTCAGTACGAAAGTAGTACAAAGCCCAAATCGCCTGAAATCACCTCGAACAATTCTAATGCTAGGCTTAAAAGAAATGAAAATGGGATGGTACATATTCAAAGGAACTCTCATAGTCACCATCCTGTCAAAGATTTATTGGGTTCGAAAAAGTCAGGAACGCCGACGTCACGTATAACGGGTAACATATTGAAAGAGAACAACAGATTAAAAAAGACAGGATTGAAGGACAATAACTCTAATTATGATAATACCAAAAAGCAATTTAGTTCAAATGTAAAACAATATGCCATTATTTTTGTTGATCCAAAGTCAAACAATAATGATGCTAAAAATAAAACATGTCTAACAGATTTATTACCTGTAATAGATGCAAGTATTCTGCCCTCAGAGGAATGGTGTATAGACTACTTCCCAAAGAATGATGAACCTAAAGATGATAAAGTGTATGATCGGATTGCCGCTGAACTTGAAGATCTCATGTATAATGACAAACCAATAGAGAAGTTGGATGTCAAGCCAGTTATAGCAGAACCAAAAAATGATGAATTCCCTTCTATTATGGATATTTTAAATGAGAGCCCTACTGAGAAGGTTGATAACCAAACCAGTTCTCCAGAATTTACAACCAACATCGAATCAAATGATGTTGAAGCTATGCTGCTGGGTAAAACAAATGCCCCCGACACTCCATTACCACCAACACCTATGGAGGTTGATAATACAGATATGAGTAATTTGATTGCTGATGTGGAATTGGATGCCACAAAAGAAACTATACCAGAGATACCAGATAAGCCTCTGGAAGCTACTAATGTTGAAGAAATAGACAATCCACAAAGTCCTTCCATACTTGACGAAGCTCTACAAAAAGGCATTGAAGAACATCTGCCATCCATAGCAATGAAAGATAGTGGCACAGAAAATGAGGTCAAAGTAAATGACACACAAGTACTTAATGAGAGTGAGACAGTTGGTGAGTCTGCACAGTCTGAACCTGACGCACAAATAATAGCCTCAAATGACACAAAATCAGAGGATTCATTAAAACGAGATCCACCGAATGAAAACCCATTGGTACTTAAAACTGGTATCACGGAAGTAGTGTTCAAGAAATGTAAAGACGGCAAATGCTTTAAAACTGTTACATGCCCTAAGAACCTTAAATATACGATCAATCTGGATGGTAAAGTTGTGGAGTTTTTGGGCGCCCCTAAATATTTATCAAGCTTAGAAGACTTGCAAGTTTTATTACAGATTGTTAATGAAAGTGAACTTAACAGTTTATATGTGATGCATTAATATTCAATGAACACATAAGACAGATATTTATTACAAAAAACATATTGACATTTTATGAAGTTGTTGTCAAATAGTGCCTCTTGTTACTTGGTGAGGTATAGAATGCCTCTAATGGTCTCTGGTAGTAAGTAAAATTTGTCACTTCCTAGACCTGGCCTGAATAGGCCGGTGTCCCTATGTTAACATTTTAATGATGTTAGATTCCTACCTTTATTTAGTTAATGTGACTGAAATGTAATATAACTATAGACATTTGTTACATATGAAAATATGTATATACTTAATTGGTAACATATTGAAAATACATTGCAATTTAGTGATATTTCATCTTTGTTTACATTATAATTAATTGGGCTGACATCAAATTAGATATATTATGTGTACAATGTACCCAACTATATATGCTATTTTTACAAATTATAAAACAAGTAAAATTGACTTTATCATTCACATTTATAAATAGGATGCTAACGAAAGCCCATTAACTTTACATTATTACTTTATGTGGAATATACTCCATAGTATAAGAATGAAACATACATTTTACAGCTCTGGCTTATAGCAAGTGGAGTTTCAATCCTTATACCTTAATTTTACTACTCAAGAACATAATGTTACTAGATCTCAAAAGAACTGACATTATTGTATCTTAATGGGTAATTTATGTGTGTATTTGTAAATTATCTTTGCTTTAAAAATAGTACACATGATATAAATCATTAATTATCACTGATAAAAAATATTAATAGTAATGTAATAAAATACTGTATTCCGATTTTAAAAAGTTAAATTTGTGAGAATTTCGCTACATAAACAATGGGCAATCAAACACCTTATGCTTATACTCGCATTTCTTATTTAGTTCAATACTATCCTACTTTCCCCATTGTAACAGATTGTTTATGGTATTACGTCAATACTCTGCCGATTTTTTTCAATGTTGGAGACTTATATAGTTGAGAATGTAATCCAACCAAATTATAAAGTCTAGCAATCATGTACAGCATGTGTTTTTAAATCAACTATGAAATCGTTTTGATTACGGCCTGATAGTCCTTGACATTAATTGCACACGTGAATTTAATGAAGACCATAGTTTGCGTTTCACCAGACATCAGTGATGAAATAGATACCCATAGATTAAACAGTAAAAGTATGCAACTAAATTGCAATTTAAATGACATCAAAATTGCCAGTGCTGCCATGACTAAATATTCTGTAATTAGAATATTCCTCCGTTTGGGTTTTTATCTTTACAAATTATACAAACGATATGGTTCACGAGGTAATTGAATAAGAATATTCACATTGTATTTGCCTGAAATTGATCCCGATTTCGTCTCGGTCAATAATAACTAGTTGTTCCGTTTCACGCACCATTCATTACGCAGTTACTATGTTAACTTCTCAATCGCGTATATATCACATAAATTGTTGTTATTACAGCATAATACAAAGCGTTTTAAATATATTTATCTTAGAGAAAACTCAAGTGTTATGATACCTATGTACAATTTTCCTTGTCATATTGGGTTTCCCTTTGAATTATTAAGAATTATTCTTAGCATAGATACATAATTGTAACGATAGATAAATAAAAGTTATTCCAAGCTGTGCGATTATTTTATTTATAGCTTTACATAACCATATTCCCTGTTAAATACATCACATTCTGTAGGATAACTAGTTTGTGTGCCTTCCTTGGTAACAGACAATGTTGCCACTTCACAGGCCGCGCCAATTATTTGATGCATTGGCATATCTTTAAAACCCACCAGAAATGTTGCCAATGCCCCAACAAAGGCATCACCTGCCCCCTGAAAGAAAAACTATACTATACCTATCCTGTAATCTCATATATATATTTTTCTTTATATACAACAAGAGTGACAGACAAGCGTACGGCCCACCCGATGGAAAACGGTTACCGCAGCCTATTTACGCTTACAATACCGAAGTTTCACTTGCGCGTTTCCACTGTGTTCAGAGAGCTATACTGCGTTGGCAGCATAATGGGACTAATCCCTCTGTCGCCAACACAATATAACAATCCACCCCCCTCCCCAAGGAGCTCATTACTGGAGACCTTAACCTGCCGCCTAGGAACACAACACAAAAAAGCGTGTTATTTGGCTATGGACTAAGATAGAGGTGCCCCAGAACGGGAAATCCTGTTATGCCCTACCTCTCTTAAAATAAAATTTCATCAGTGTTTCCACTTAAACATTACATAAAATATTGGTGCTATTAGGAAGCACTGTCCAAGATATTACCCACCGTTGTATCCACTGGCATTACTTTATCACAAAATACATGTTTGGGTTGTGGGTCATCTTTGGAAAGATATACAGATCCTTCTGATCCCATTGTAATGATAACAGTCTCACAACCAGTTTCCAGAAGTTTCTTTAGTGCGGGCACAGCATTGCTGTAAAATGAATACTTAAATCAGAATAATACAATATTTTTCATTATTATTTCCTACTTAAGCTATTCTTATTCACTGTAGACAAGGTTGGAGTACTCACTTGATATTAACATCAAAGTTTGTGAGTAAAGATGCTTCAGATTCATTGACACAAAGAATGGTACATAATGGTAATATTTTTTGTATGTCTAATCTTGCGGGAGCAGCATTCAGCAGTTTTATCTGGAATAAGTAAGTACTAAATTATACTTCTCATATCTAGATACATTTCAAGTAAAATTTCATGTGTGTTGCTTATTTTGTTTCATAACTTACCCCATTGCACAATTTAAATGCTTCATATGTGGTCTCAAATGGAGTTTCTAACTGGCCAATAAGTACAGAAGCATTTTTTATCAAATCCTGTGATGCCATAACATCCTCAATGCTGAGATAATTGTTTGCACCAGGCACAATTACAATCTGATTCTCGCCATTCTCAGCAACTGATATCTGAGCTATTCCAGTTGTAGCATTAGGTGTGGTGTGAACATGTGCCACATCAATTCCTACTTCACTTAAGTGTTTCTTGTAGTGCTCACCCCATTGGTCATTTCCTAGCTAAGAACATATAAAAATATACAAAAAGTTTAGTTGAGAATAACAAATATCAAAAAATATAAGTTATAAAAAATTTTTTTCATATAAGATCATTCCTAAGAAGTAACAACATTACTTACTCTACATATAATGACACAGTCACCACCCAATTTCGCAGCAGCTACACACTGGTTAGCCCCTTTTCCTCCATGACTGGTGGTAAATTTATTACCAATGAGAGTTTCCCCGGGCTTTGGTAGCCGTGGGGCATAACTGTAATCATGTATGTATAAATAATTAAACAGGTAGTACATATTATAAATCAACACAATATTTTTATGATTCAGAAATTAATGTAAAATAAATCATTACATATTACATACGTGGTGAAATCAACACTACATGATCCAATAACTACGATTTTTTTAGAGGATTCTGTAATTTTGGTTGAATTAAACTGCATGTTTTACAAACAATCCTTATATAACTCCTGTAGTTAATGAAAACCGAACTTACTCTTCATTGAAATTATTAAAAGGAACTACCTAAGTACCTACTAATGCATCACACTTTTATAGTTTTCGAGATTGGTAAACTTGATAAGAGCAAATCACCCACCTCTATACAATGAGGTTTATTATAATACATCATTGCCTCTATAGATAAATATATTTAACCTATGAATGAATCCATTCATAATTTGAAACTGTTCGAAACATCACGTCGATAAAAATCATAATTACAATGAATGGAAAAATCTAAAATTTATTATGACATTGACAAACATATCACATAGTTCTCTATCTAACTCTTAACTTCCATTTTTTTATTGTTATAGGTACTTGTACAACACATATTTAATAAAACATACTTAAACTTATAAGTAATTGACTGAAATAAAGGTTTTTTTTAGGAGAAATCAGAGAAGCATAAAGAAATTATTTGACGGAATTCTTATGGCAACAAAATTTTCTCTAAAATTTGCTTTTTTTTTTTTTTTTTTTTTATTGTATTGTCTCTCGTAGCGTGAGTTCCGGGAACTTTTGCTACTTAACCGGTCAATGGCGAGACCTAGGCCTCCAGCCAGGGCCTTTTGCACTTTGCAATTTGCACCCCAACACAGCTATATATAATTCTCAATAATTCTAACCCATAGACTACTATTTTCTAACCTATGAGCTATCTATACTAAACCCGTAGCCTAACGGGTGTTTCTCGCTTGCAACACTGGTGTTACTTTATTTTAAACGCCTTCCCACAAGGGTCCCCGAAGGGGTAGGCAGAGGTGTATAGGTAATACCCACACACCCACATCCGCCAGAGGTATATTAGGTGCCAACGTGACAGATGGCGAGTCCATCGCCGTTACTCCAGCACGACTATACATACATACGCCTTTGAATTTCTTCTCAGACGTATGCAGGTTTCCTCTCGATGTTTTCCTTCACCGTAAAGCTCGTGGTGTGACTAATCACTGTACTTAAGTTCAGAAAAACTCATTGGTACAGTTGTTTTGTCAGGATGTGAAAAAATAAAAACTACAAACAATTAATTATATTCTTTTGTCGGCCCACGACGCTTTGACATGTTTCTGTGTCCCCTTCAAAGATTACAATGTATGTCCCCTTTGACAAAAAGGTTAAGTACTGCTAACCTAACATTTTATGAAGAATACAGCCTAGGGGAGAATCAAAGAGTAAAGTAATATAGACTGAGAATACTAAGGGATTAGATATACTAAGGCCCATCCATAAATTACGTCACACGTTAAGGGGATGAATGTGACAAGGGGTGCGGAGCATCCAAAATTTTGTGACATCATAGTTTTTCGAAATATTATGATGACTACAATGCCAGTTATAAATGATACAATATATATATATTTTATTTTCAAGCCTTTTTTTTAGATGTTGATTTTAGGAACACTGCTATTTTCATTTCGTTAATTTCTAAATGTATAATTGCAAAATATGTGACATACGCGATCGAAACACCAAATCTGTTTCAATTATCAACTCGATCATCACGACCTCACCAAAACGGAAAATATGATAGATTTAGGAGTTTCCTTCGACAAAAAACTAACCTTTCACGACCACATACTTGCAATAGCCAAAGATTCGTATAGGCGTTTAGGCTTTGTATTAAGAAATGCTCGCGATTTCAGTGATCATAATGTGGTTAAAATTATATTTGGTGCGCTAGTACGCAGTAAATTTGAATCGAGTTCATGTGTCTGGAATCCCTATGAAAATAAATATACTCTACTTCTGGAGAAGGTACAAAAAGCTTTTTTAAGATACTTGTACAAACGGATCTATGGCTTATATCCCTTCATGTATCCTACTGGTTTCCTTCTAGGCTCTTTAGGATATAATTCTTTGGAGGTAAGAAGGAAATATGACCAAATAATAACCATGTGTAAGATACTACATGGAAAATCAGATGCTCCAGAGCTACACAGTGAGTTATCAAGGCTTTTTGTGCCTGATAAATGCACACGCGCCAGGAGCCACAGACTGTTCGCAGTGGGCACACATCGCACAGTATCACGTGCACACTCCCCTATACCTCGCACTCTCACTGCACTCAATGCCCTCTTGAAGTCCAACCCTGACTGTGACGTGTTTGCGGACGGATGGAAGGCTTTCATTGCGGCATGTATGGAGTATTGTGAGAAGAGTGTATGAATGAGGTTCTTATAATTACTAATTAGTGTAATTGGATTTTTAGCCGTACTAATTATGTATAAATAAATAAATAAATAAATCACACTATGTAGGGGAGATGACCTGATAAGCAACGGTCATTATAGCCTATTTACGCTCGCGATACCGAAGTATCACTTGCGCGTTGCTACTCTCTGTACGGACTGTTAACACGTTCACTGTGCATGCCCCACTGATGGGGCATATCCAGTTGTTTATCGCACGTGCATGACCCACGGGTCGGGCATGAGTTGTTCTAAAATTTAAAGGTGCATAACCTCATACACGTATCGGTTTAGCCACTTTTATCGGTTTGCACATGTGAACAATGAATTACGAAAATGCAGTACGCAAAAACCGGACGAACTTATTGAATAGTGTTGCCAGCACCCTAGTTCAAAATTGACTTTGCGTTTGCACTGGAGAGATATTCTCTCTTATCTTAACTGCACAGTGAACGTATTAACTATACAGTGTCGGCAACATAAAGGGACTAATCCCTCTGCTGCCAACACAGTAAAACAATGTCGCCTCCCCAAGGAGCTCATTATTGGAAATCTTATTCACCTCATATGAACACAACACAGGCAGCTCCAAATTCGAACGCGATTCGCGGAAAACCTGTTATGCCCTACCTCTCTTACCATGGGCTTGAATCATGTAGCTGTAGAAGCCGAAAGTATCACATAATTGTTCCTATTAATAAATATTGTTCTTGTTAGTATTAGAAACATATATTTCTGAAGGCTGTATTGAACCACTATTTCATGAACTATTATGAAATACTTACATTCTGACATTATTGATAGACGCACATGACCTGTGTGCGTCCAACCAACAATATTAAGGTGTATACTCATGCTTAAGTAACGGCGATGGACTTGCCATCTGTCACATTGGCACCTAAATGTATCTCTGGCGGAAAGTGGGTACTACCTATACACCTCTGCCTACCCCTTTGGGGACCCGAGTTGGAAGGGGTGAAGATATATTATTAGACCAATATTCAAAATTACTAACATTTTAATAAAACAATCATTCTACTAGTACTCTACCTCGGGATTTGCCATTTATTTGTAACTTCTTAACTTACCGTAAATTATTAAATAAACTTTAAGAAAGGAAATTTAGCAACAGAAACTACAACTTTTTGCTATTTTACCTTTATTACTACTTTATTATTTTACTTAAATGGCTTATTGAATAGACAGTGTTTGACTAAAACTCTATTTGAACTACTCAACTCCCCTCTTCATTATGTTTCAACAGTAGGTTTAGTGACTGCCAATTTTTCTTTATCATTTGCATCTGATTGTGAATGTGTGACCTCACCTTTTCCTATTTTCTCAGCCATCTCAGAATATTTGGATTGTCTATAATCATATTTTGCAGCATCAAGAAGAACATTTTGAATTAATGACCTGTTGTTGGCTTGCTTGTTTAATAGTGGTGGGAACGGGTTTCCCCTTAGTTCTAGAACTACTTTTTCAAATACTCTGCCATACTGTGGCTTAGGTGCATTGTACATTCTGGTGTAAGATACGGGACTGTCTTCAAATCTTGGAGCTAATACTTTAAAAAGTTTGTGTACAAGTTCTTTTTCAAGCAGCCAGTAATCTGCCATTTGCATAGTTGGTTTATGACAATCTCCATTGCGAATAGCTTCAGAAATAAGCTGTAAAATAATGTTTTATATAGTATTTAGTATACAACAAGAACTCTTGAACTAACTATTCCATCATTTTAATGATGGAATTATACATGATATAGGTATAACGGGGAAAACAAAATTGTTTTAACAATTGCTTACTCTTTCAGCGTATTGTCGTGCTTCATCAGCTCTATTATAGTTTAATTCAATCCTTTCAAATTTGAAGAGTCCGGTCACAGTTTTGCGTAATTTGTCAATTCTACCTTCGGGCCCTTTTGGATTTCTAAGTTTACGATGTTCTGGCCTCACTTTTACACGTAGTTTAGAAACTAATTTTGTAACGTCTGCTTGATTCATGGTTAATATTATTAATTTAAATTAATGTTGAGGTTAAGGCAGGTTTAATACAGTTCAATGATCAATACAGACAGATATTCTTCTCTATCTCTAACTATTAATCATCTGTGTGTGTGTATGCTAAGAAAGTTCAGAAACCAAACAGGGCGTTATAGGTAGTTAATTAAATACACAGATTACCTAATGTCATATGGCTGTGACGATGATGTTAATACTGTTAGTATACCCTCACGCCTTACACGCTCACTAGGGTCCCCGAAGGGGTAGGCAGAGGTGTATAGGTACCTATACACGTACTTTCCATCACAGATATATTTTTGGTGTCATCGTGGCAGATGGCGAGTCCATCGCCATTACGTTACTCAAGCACGATTATACATACGCCTTTGAATTCCTCTCGATTTTTTCCTACACCGTGTTTTGTTATATTCATATTGTACTATTTGTACTCTTTGTATACGCAAGTGAGAGTATATAAATAAAGGACAGTAGTACCATAGAGCGTATAGATTTAATTAGGTTAGTAGACTGATAGGTATGTATAAATATAATATTCATCATTACTATTATGATAATAGTAGTCTATGATTATGATTACTATTCTGTATCTTCTTTGGCTCTGCTCTGTGTGTGTGTATATTGTATTTTATATTATAGTATAGATAGTGATAGATAGAAAACAGACAGACCAGTGGGTGGAATAAGGAAACAAATAACAAATATAATAAAAGACCGACTGTAAAGTTAGAGGAATATTTAAATCACAATTAAGTAGCTGTATAGAGAGAGAGCGAGCCCACCGAGCCTACAGAACAAAATATTTCAGACATCAGACACTAGGGCTTATATAAAATGGATCTCGAAAACCTAGGTGTTTACGAACTTCTAACGGAAGTATGCAACAAAGAGGCTATTAAATATTGTTCTCAAAGCAGACTTTCACAAAAACGGCTCATGTCAAAAATGCGCTCACACTCTTATGAGATCATTTTGAGGAAATCACCAAAGGAACTTCCTACAGGGAAAGGCGACCCAGTTGTGGAGTTGTTGTCTTACTACTTCGTATCTCAACAAAATGCAAAAAATGTAGCCGAATATAAAAGAGCTCTAGAGTTAAAAAAAATTATAAGTACAATACGCCAAACAGATTTCGGTGAAAACAAAGATAATGTTCGCAACATTTTGAGATTTCTTGTAGGACTTTGTGGTACTGTAAAAGAGGATTTATCCTCAGAAAATTTCCAGGTTTGTTTCTAAATGAAAGTGTTTCTAAATGTAACTAAGTAAATGTTTTCCCATGTTATTCAAATCAATTATGGGTTTTTTATTCTCAGAGTCCCTTCACATATGGGCTTCTCGATGAAATGTTGCCAAAGCCGCAAAGGGAGGCATTTGGCTCACCACAGCCATATCCATACTTTCCATCTCATGTGTTTGAGCTGCCTTTTAAATTGAAACGTCCAGGAGCAGTTCTGGAGTCTCACAGATCTCAAACATACTCGGAATATACTGTAGAGAGCTTTGATTCTGCATCATGTGAGTGCTGTCACTATTTATTGTTACTGCCTTTAAGTACATTTGTCCATGTGAGCACATAGACATAAATGCTGTGCTAAAAGTAGTAACTAAAACAATATTAGTTTCATTGTATACAAAATTAACTAATATATATTTAATTGCATCAGTTTTGCCAGAATCAACAAATTCTCAGATGCATCGCCAGTCAGATCTGAAGACATTTCTAAGCCCGATGTCATTAGCCTCTCTGGCATCTACTCATATGTCACCTTACTCGGAGACCATGATGTTTAATTATCCAAGATTAACAGCACCAAGAGATCTGCACATCCCATTGTCATCTTCTCATGAGGCCAATGTAAAGGTAAATAAATCTACAAAATCTACAAAAAATTATAAATCCGTCTGTTTCTCATTTTCACTAAACCACTTAGTAGAAACAAAAGAAACTTAATGAGTTTGCGTGTATCAAAGAACTGCAACCAGAATGTGTTAATCCAGCTAACAAACGATCTCTGTTCTAAATGTCATCATATTCCATTCATTAGTATTTGCTTATTAAAGGGACAAACATCCTCACAATCTTATTTGAAAAAGTTACATTCTGCAATCCAATTCCAGGTGTCATTAGCAAGTACAGACATCAAACCAGATGTGAAGGAAGTATTTAGGGCAAAAACTGGTGAAGAGTCTGTTGATATTTGGGAGCTGGCCACTCAGATAGACAAGGATGTACCAGAAAATATTTGGGAGATAGTTTGTAAGAAATATTTTGATATGCTTAGCTGTCCCCGTGGTTTCACCCATGTAAAATGTTTCCTTCCATGGTGCTGTACTTTTGGAGTGTAACTTACATGAATGTGAATGGCAGAATAAGTGGACTAAAGCAAGTTTCAAACTTATGTATGTATGAAAGTGATAAAGCCTTAGTGATAAATTAAATATCAACTCCTACTTACATCTAAATATGTTGCAGTAGTGCTTTTGGTATTGCATGCACCCTTAAGCTGCCTATGATTAGGCAGGCCTGGGCATATGCTTGCCAGCAAACTTGTTTAGTCAAACACGATTTCTGGCAGATTAAAAACAATTCAATAATATTTAATTTTTATTTCAGCAAAATTACCGCCGATTAACGAAAGGCAACTAATCGCAACATCACCAAGAGAGCTAGCCCTTTGGAGGCGTACTTACGAAGATGTACTCCCACAGCTGAATATTATATCAGAAAAACAATTTATAAGGCACATCATGTATTTGATAAGTTAGTTATTTATACCCTTTTTCTTCTGCATTTAGTCAAATGTTTACTTTTTAAAATGTATGATTTCCAATGTCAAGGGACAAAACATTTTTTTTCGAATTGATCATGAAAATGGACAGTCTGAGAGAACTGGCTGGAATGATCTGCCCTAAACAGGTAACAGTCTGAGTAGATGCTGGAACATAAATTTTTCTAAAATTTAATTGTAATTATGCAATACTCATAAATAAGCAAATTGAGAGTCAAGAAACTGTTTCTTGTGATAAAAGGTATTATGAAATCATTTACTTTAATTATTATTTCAGTTGGTGTGGAAACCAATTCATTCCCATTCAGTGAAGAAAAAAATTGTTTCACCATGAAGGAGAACTTGGTATTGGAAGGTGTTTCGAGAGAACAAATCAGGGGATATATGACAGAGTTGATGTTAGTTGGCACCTACTACAGACGTCTCTTCAAGTTTGCTTTTAACCAGACCTTGGAGGACCACTTTCATAGCCATGGGCTTGTTTATGAGGTAACAATGTTGCATTGGAGTATGTTATCAGGTTAGCCTAAAGAGCAAAACCATGTATTATATAATGGATTCTGAAGAATGCATATGCTTTTTGGACTGGTATTCAGAAGATTAGTTTGCTGCTATTTTATATGCAGCTGTGCCCCGCTGTTTCATGCTCCTAGACCTTGTTGTGGAATAAAACATCCTATGTATGAAAGTCACAAACTTTCACATTGATAGCCTATATCATCTAGCCGAGTTCGTCACGGAGTAGGCAGAGAGAGTGGAGTGCAAGTTAAGCTTTTATTGACTTGTAAACCTCTGGCTTTATCCACATTCATCAGTCTCTTCATATGTGCGTACGGTACCGGTTTCGAGTAGGTATAATTTTCGTAAGATTATTGATACTATTATTGATTTTAATGACAGAAGTCAAGTTTATCACGTCTAATTATTATGCAGGCTGCAAGAGAGGTTGTAAGGCGATATCTCTTGGAATTTCGCCTGACGGCTACGGAGATATACGAGGAATATTGTAAGAACAGTGATCAAGATATAAACTGTATGCCAACACTATTGCAAATATTATATCACATGGAGCCACTCAAATATGAGATTGAAACTATTGCTTGCATTTATAAGATGATTGATGATGGTGAGTACTCTATTCTCATATATATATGTTCATATTTTGACTTTGACTAACATTAACCAGTGAACTTAGTACTTAGAGAGTCCAGCCCAGCTCTAGCTTGCGAACCAACAATGCTCCAAGCCAAGGACCGTACGTCATGGGGTGCCCTTAGCTGCTTAGTACCTAAGAAGTGCGTAGTTGGAAGCTTTTTGTCACGTCATTGTTTTGTTGAGTATCTAAGATAGACAACACAAAAAAAAACAAATCACAAACTAAAAAAAAACCTACTATGCCTTAATTGCCGCTTAGTGCTACGAGTTCCTTCACAATTAAGTTGGTAGTGTGACAAATTACTGTTCAGAATGTCGTTGGTGCACTAAAATTAAAACAAAATTTAATTAATCACTTTTCATGTGATTAGCTAAAAGCATTAACTCGTGAAAACTGCTGCTGACCTGTTTTATGAATTAGTGAACTTAAGGAACGGTTAAAAGCATGGAATATTTTGAAAAGTAAAGGACGCGAACTAAAGTACTGCATATACGATAATCATTATCAAATGTCTTACTTCATGAGAATGATATTCCCTTGTATGTTTTCGTTGAAGACACAACAACAACAATTCCTTACGGCGCCGAACTAATGTCCTACTTGTTCAACGAAATATCGTTGGTTACACACAAGAAGACTGCACAAACCATGTTCAACTCGCTGTTTTCCGTCTGCAAGGTTTATTTCAAGTAAGTATGCTGATGTCATTGATCTCATTTCTTAAGTTACCTTTCATTGAGCCTTTTTCTCATCAAATTTACACATAAATGTAACTTAAGTGGATTAAGGCATGGGTATCAAGCAAAAAGAAAATATTTATATTATTAATGCGAAAGTTTGCGAAGATGTTTGTTACACAATCACCCCTGAATGGCTGAACGGAATCACATGATATTTGGCACTAATATATAATAATATATTTACTGGATTAACACATAAGACAATTAATAATGCAAATTTCAAAACAAAAATTATTATAATATTACAAGTATTAGGTATTATTATTGTAATGACTTATAAGTATATATTACAGAGACATAAGAAGTGTGATGATGATAATGCCCGTCGATGTGATCCGAGAATATTAAGACACATAATTGAGTTTGTTGCTTCGCGTTCCAACAGGTTTATAGAAAAATTCATTTTTGAAGGTGAGCTAGAGGACAAATACAACGAGTTCTTCATACGAAAGGATTCTCAGTATGTCAATTGTCGATCGAAGCGCTACTGGGATAAAGGTTTCCATATAACGCAGAGCATCGCCATACCTGAGTTTCTGAGGTCACTTGCTAAGTTCATACTGCTGTGTGGGAAGTCTTTGAGGCTGTTGAAGCTCTGTAATCCTAGTGTGAGTGCAAATTTATAATTTAATACGTAGGTACATCACGGCTAATCCCACACGCTGTAGGCAGAGGGTAGTGCATTAGTTCTCTCTAGACTTACAGACCTTCACTTTATCCGCATACGTCCAGGATACCATAGCCAAATTCAGGGTCTAGAATTTGGCTATTGAGTGGATTTCAGTTTGATTATTATATAACTGTACCAATTAAAAAAATACATGTGTTGACCATGCATTGCTTTTATGCAATTGAGTTATCTTTGACTTTTTAAACAAAACCACATAGCTCTTGAATAATCAAATTCCAATGCCCTTAGAACTGATTTATGATCTCTCATATAGTTAATAGCTTGTTTGTTAATCTTGAAAATTAATTATTTTAGGATCCCTTAGTGCTGTTGATATCCTCCGACCATCCTTCAGTGAAGTGTTGCGCCAGTTTCGAGGAGTTGGAGCGCCAGCAACAAGTACTCGACGTGTACCGGACCCGGTGCCTGTTCGTCAGCGGCGAGCTCGTGACCTTCGACCAGATCCTACTCAAAAGGGAAGCCGAAAGGAAAGCCTTTACAGAGATGGCTTCTGTGAAACAGGCGGAGACGTTAGAAAAGATTGTCGGTAAGGATTTGCCGTGCCGTTTTCCTTACGGAGCTGGCAGACAGAGAAAAGCGTATGTTTATCTAGTATCTTACAGAGACCTTAAACTTGAGAAAATTTGGTCTTCTGTCCTAATCGCAGGTTCCATCCACATTCCAGCGACGAAAATTTATGTGATGGTCGTATTTGTTATGAGTCGTCGATATCTATGGAAGAGGATTTTCAGTCAGTTGTCTCTTGACAACACAATTTCCAGATTGTTATAGCTTTCCGTCTATGCTTCAGGGGTTGATATTGGTATCGACATATCACACATTTGGCATCTTTTCGAATTAAATAGCTCAAAATATACAGGTACAGTACAATACAGGTCTTCTTAAGGACCAAATACTGATTGACACTAACTAACCTCGAATCCCTATGCAGGTAGATCACAGAGTTCGTTCATCCAAGTCCAGACCTATAATTAAGTGTATATTATTTGCAGCGGAACGCAAAAGACTCGCACAGTTAATAGTGGCAGAGAAGCAACATTCTCTGCGAGTGTTGGAGGCAGCGATGGCTGAGGCGAAGGCAGCCAAGAGCAAGGCTAAGCAACGCGAGCGCAAACGACACGAGATGGAGACGCTCGCCGAGAGAGCTTCAGAGGAGGTCGACTCGAGGCGAAAGGATGACGAGAGGTAGGTTAAATATCAATACTAAATATTTGCAAGACGAGATGAAGGAAGACCACGTTCGAACTACCTAGATCAAATCGAACGGACACTTATGGACGGGAATTTCAAAAGTACTCGAAACCGGCGAGCATGTATGAATATGGACGAGACTGATGATTATGGACGAAGCGAAAGAGGTATGCATGTTTAGAGAGAACTGGCGCTCTATTCTCTCAGCCTACCTCGTTACGGACTCGGCGTGATGATATTTATGTATATTTATATACGTATAGACGATATTTATTATTATTTTTAAGATATGTTTTGGGTGCCAACGTGATAGATATATGATTGAAATTTTCGTCTCAAACGATATCTCTCTGATATCTTTTTCGGTATGGATCGCCGGGGTGAGAAATTGCAATCTCGATATTGCCGACGACTACTTGAATCTCTTTATAACCAAGAGTTATAGATTCAACCTTTTCAAACATTTGTCTTAGATGTCATTTATTTGTTATGTGAATCTTCACTACTCTGTAACCACACATTTAGCACACACATTCAAAATGTTCTTCTTTCTAGAAATAAAATAATGGAATACTACTCAAAGCTAAACATGGAGGTGGAAAAGAGTAAAATGCATACAGAATGGAAGATCAGACGGCTGCAACTGGACCAGTCTAGAATCCAGTTGCTGTCTTCAGAAGAACGGAACTTAAAACGGGAGAAACTAGAACTGGAACACCAAAAAGCCGAGGAGAACATGGCCATGTCTATACAAAGCATGGACACTAGGTCCGAAGATGAACTTGATACTAAAGACGCAAATAAAGCATGTGTTAGCAGTGAACCTAAGTTGGTTGAGTCAACCTCTTCGGTTGTTACAATCGATTCTGAAATAACTCCAGGAGAGAGCGAAACAAATCAAAATAAGTCCAACGACGTCTTTAGCGCTCTATGTAACGTTGCCAAAAGCATTTTCGGTGTTGCAAGAAGCGATGATAGGGACTGTGATAACAAAAAAAGACTCGATATGCAAGGCAATGTGATTCCAACGAACACTGAAGTAAATTCAAATTTTCCTTCGAGTAAAACTTCTAGCGATGTAATTGGTGCCAAATTGGATGAGGCATATGATAATCTTCAGTATCAGAAATCGAGAATTGAAGCTTTGCAGAATAAACAAAAGGTAATGGCGCATGAATTCGGACAGATTGACGCCGAGAATAATCATTTGAAAGACCCGCCTCTTATAAATGCTGCTGTGGTTGATGAAGAAAACAACGTCGAGGATGACTCACCGTTCACTGAAGCTAAACGTAATAAGTTGAAAGTGCTAGGGGATGAATTTAACATTGTATTTGAAGAGCCGAAACCCACAAATGAGCCGAGAACTGATGCACAAAAACAAGCGCTGATTAATAAACAGAAAGTCTTAGGAGTTGAATACAACCTTCCCGCTGTAATCGTAGCTAAGAAGGATCCAGCGAATGTGGCACAAGAAGAAGCACTACGTAATAAGACCAAATGTGAAACAGCACAATGTGAAGATAAATCAGTGGAACCTGTTCCGAAACGCGAGATCGCTAAGCGGTCAGGACTCACGCTGAATTTAAAACCGTACGGCGAAACGATCGCAAACTCGAGCAGTCTGGGGACTACGCCGAATACGGGTATGATCACCCCAGGAGACTTTTTTCAGGTAAGTAACAAGCGTACAGTGATCTGTCAAGAAGAAGTGCAAATGTTTTTGTTCTACATAATAATATATCCTCACGGCTTCCCACAAGAGTCCCCGAAGGGGTAGGAAGAGGTGTATAGGTAGTACCCACACACCCATTTTCCGTCCGTCCGTTCCTTTCGTACGTTCCGTTCCGTCGCCGTTACTCAAGACTATACATATACATACGCTTTTGAATTTCTTCTGAGACGAAAGCAGGTTTCCTCTCGATGTATTCCTTCGCCGTAAAGCTGGTAGCGTGATTAATCACTGTACTTAAGTTCAGAAAAACTCATTGGTTCAGTCGAGATTCGAACTTGGGTTTTTTTTCGTAGGCGACTACTCGAAATACTCGGCTACCACCGCTTTTTTTTGTTCTCAGCTCGATATGGAGACGCCTACAACAGCTGACATACCACTCGAAGGTCAACTGACCAGCAACGTGTTCACACCTCGCAGCGAAACTGGCCAAGATTATGGTAACGAGAAAACAAAATCTGATAAGGAGTTTTTAACTTCGGAAGGATTCAATTTTCCTGTTTTAGTGGATGATGAGGCGGTCGATTCTGAGGTGATAAGCGATATGCAAACCAGTGAGAACCCAGAACACTCGCCTTCGAAGAGCTTAGACCTTGAAATTTACGATGCGAAGGCGAAACATTCGTTTTTCAATTTATTGGACGGGTCTTACAGTCTCGAGGAGTTCGATCCGTTTGGAATGAAAGACCACGATGACTATTCGAAAGACCATTTCAGTAGCAAAATGAGTTTGGCGATGACCTCGTCTAGGTACACGCATCCAGCCGTAATCATGGAGGAGGTGAAGAAGCGACCTTACGCGAATATATTCTCATCCCACTTCGGTCCCGATGATGAACAACAGAAGATAACCTGTGACAACATTGCCACACTGACCGCTTGTCTGCAGCGATCTGTGATGCTGCCTCTCACATACCAATTGGAGGTTGTGAATAACTCAATTTTAACATATTTCCTAGTAAACCTAGACATGTATGAGCACTTGAGAAGTCTTAAAGATTACTTCTTCCTAATGGATGGAGAATTTTCAAGGAGCATATGTCATAATCTGTTCGCAAAGTTAGTGAAGACTTTGAATCCGCAGGAGTTGTTAAACTTTGCGACGCTACACAATATACTTGACAAAGCTCTTGGCTCGTCTATATCACGTGAGTAAGACGTATTGTACCATCTTAAAATATATAAATTACGTGTCACGTTGTTTGTCCGCGATAGGCTCCTAAACTACTTAACTGATTTCAATCAAACTTGGACACCGTGTGCGTTTGATCCAACATAAAAGATAGGATAGCTTACTTAGCGATCGTTTTTCAGGAAGTTTTACTTTTTCACCCGGGCGAAGATGGGCGGGATATAATTAACGTGTCCAAACTCTACTCTGTAGCAAAGAGTATAAATTCTGTTTGGCCATGGCTGTATTATTTATAATTTTATATCTATTATTCATCATATAATATAATTTTTTTTTCAACATTTGCACTTTATAAAATCTCTGTGTTTTTTGATTGTAGATGTACACAAATTCTCGGAGAATTTGTCGTTTACAATAACGGAGTCCCCTCTGAGCTTCCAGCACAGCTCTCCGGATGTGTTGCAATGCCTTTCCCTCACCTACTCAGTCAGCTGGCCTCTGAACATCATATTGTCCCAAGAGGCATTGCTACGATACGCTAAAGTGTTTCAGTTTTTGGTTAAAATGCGAAGGATATTTTGGGTTCTAGGTGAAGATTTTGAGGTAAGCTAACAATTATTTATCTTGCATTCCGACTATGTATACTAGATAGCATTTAACAGTAAAAATTACAACAGATACTAGTGTAATATTTACTCGGCGCGATGATATGATGATGATGATGATGATGATGATGATGATGATGATTAATATTTACCTCTCGCCCTCTGTCCCTTTAACACGCAAATAAATCTCCGGAAAGATGTGTGTTATTATTACACCCCTTAAAATAGGTTCAAGGGAGGCATGGCGGAAAAAAATTACATGAACAATTTTAACATAAAAAAACGTATCATGATTCATGAAGCAAACTATAGGAACAACTACATTTTAATAATCAATTAAGGTTTTCTTATGCTTTGGGAACCATGTATTGGTGTCAATTATCTATTGTATATCAGTAACATGTACTGGCCCGTAAAAATTTTTTTTTTTTCACACAAATTGACCTAGTCCCAAAGTAAGCAAAGCTTGTGTTATGGTAACTAGACAACGATATATTTACTTATATAGACAGATATACATAAATACATTGGACATCCAAGACTAAGGTACAAATATTCATGTTCATCACACAAATATTTGCCCTCAGCGGGATTCGAAGCCGCGACCTCAAGTTTCGCAGTCAGGAGCTCTAACCAGTAGACCAGACGGTCGTCAGTTCATATCCAGTACTAATTGCAATTAGCAACTTTCCACTTTTTCACCACTTTTCCACGGTGAAAGATATTTTATTTGACTTCAGGCTTTAAAACTGGCAGCTAAAGTATCAAAACCGCACTCACGAAAACTGGTAAGGTCTCCTCAGTACATATCCGTCCAGATCTACCGGCACGTGATGGCCTCCATGGTACGTGCGCTGGATAACTACATCGTCACTACCTGCATCCTATCCTCATGGACCGAGTTCGAGAACGACCTGAAAAAAGCACGCACCCTGGACGACTTGTACGAGTGTCACGTGGTCTATATAAAGAAAGTGTTGTTCCGCTGCCTTCTCAACAACAGGTCTACACCTGTCATGAAACTCCTGAACGATATCTTCACTGTCATTTTGAAGTTCAGCAGAGTTTTGAAAGCTGGGTAAGTGCTATATGTAGTCAATGGTCCTCATTTGTCCATAAATAGACGGTCGATAGTCCCTATATTATTGCCCACTATTATACTGGGCAATCCAACACTCTACCAATGATCCAATACTTCAAGTATTGATCAAATCATACCTCTAGGGTGGCTAATAATAAGGTCCGCCTGACGGAAAGTCGTTACGGTTGCATATGTAATGTGCGCATGCTTTACCAGCACGTTGCAATAATTTGTTTTTGAAGGCATTACTTTTATCATTAAAATCAATTAAATGTAATTTTACTGGGGCTTCGATTCATACATTGACATAAATACATGTATATTATACCACATCCTCAAGTATTGAAAAAATCGTACCTCTGGGGTTCGCCTGACGGTAAGCCGTTACGGCTGCTTATGTAGTGTGCGCATACTTTACCAGCACGTTGCAAAAACATGCATTACTTTTGTTAGTAAAATCAATTAAATGTAATTTTACTGGGGCTTCGATTCATACATTGACATAAATATATATACATATATTTTTATATTGTGTAAATTTTTCATATTTTTCTCTACAGTGAATGGCAGCAAAGAGAAGAATTTGGCTGTTTTACGCACTCGAATTTCGCTCAGTTGAAAGAACTATTTCATTTGTTCGAGAAATTAGCAAAGTACTTGCACAAAGTCGTCACCAAGCTGATGGAATGCGGCTACCAGCGGCATCTTGTAGAGCTACTCACTATGGTCAATTTGAATGGTTACTATGACTTGGACAAATCGAAGGGAGAACCCAACACTAGCGTACAATCGCCGTCGTGAGAACATAACATATCATAATAAGTACGACTGTGTTTGAAAAGAATCTCCATGGGTTAAGGCAAAAAAGAATTAAATTGTTTACAAATCGCTTAGAGTGGAAATGGTAATTATTAGTGTGTGTGTGTGGAAGAAGTGGCTTAAGAAGACCGTGTTGTTCCAACTGCCTAGATCAAATCGATAAAACAATCAAGTACAGGAATGTCAAAAAGTACAATCAAACAGTGAGCGTGTATGAATGATGAATGAATGAATGAAGACTGATGAATGTGGATGAAGCGAAAGAGCTCTATAAGCCAAGCCTACCGCGTGGGGGACCCCACGTATTGATGTATCTATTATTATTTTATTCTCGCCTTATTTGGCTCGAACTGTACGACATATAGCGACGATACAATTTATCCCACCTAATCATGTGATATTTTAAAGGATATTGTTTATTGTTCTAGTAACATTATGTTTTCTATAAAATAGTGGCTTTTTCAAGCTTTTAATCTCTTTAATGTTGTGTACATCATATTGTTAAATTTGATCTGCTTGTAATTGTTTAATAAATTAGTTATATTTACTATCTTGTTGTATTCCTTTTCAATAAACGTCATGGATATCCCAAAACATTTTGAAACATTTTGTGAAAAGTTACCTCACGATCTCTGTTTGACGTTTTGACTACCTATAGTTTTGACTTTTCTTTTATCTAGAAAAACGTACTGGAGTACAGAAATAGAGTTAGATACAAAAAGGAATTTGTTTTATCCCGGAAAATCCTAATATATATTCTGTTTCTGACAAAAAAATGTTATGACGCGAGCTAAGACGGTCAGAGCTGACGAAAAATGTTAAATGATTATGCGTGCTAAGCGCGACATCTATTGGAAAGTGTCGAAATACACCTCTAAAAGTGACATCTATCGGGCAGTAGTACAACATTTTTAACTTATTAGAATTTAAGACGCTTTGCTACCGCCATAGCAGCTCAAATAGGAATTTGTTTTTTGAGTCATCTCTACAAAATATAAATAGATGTTATGCCAATGATGTCTTTATTAGTACCGTGTCGTTGTATAGTATCAGTTCTTCTCTGATAGCCGATGTCAGCACATAGGGTGACAAGAGTTTCCATATATGGCCGCAGCGACTGTAGCGCCGATATTTTCCTTATATCAGGGTGTATTTTCATGAATACTTCATTCTACCGCAAAACGTCCTAGGGTGAACACCCGTTAGTAATCGGTTCAGTGATTGTGACATTGAAGTGAAAGCTAACATTTCCTCGATTCTGCCTTCGTTTACACTAAGAAAAGTCAATATTTACCAATCTTTCACAACAAAATTAGCATATTTGTGAAAATTTCAAGATACAGTGAGAACATTCTTCGGACATCACTATCGATCGGCCAGCTAATTTCCGCGATCGGAAAATAATTTTTCATTCAAAGGCCGACGGTATTTCAACAAAAACGTTAAAGCACAAGAGTCCCCGTTACCACCGGCGAGATGGCGTTCATGATGCCAGTAGTGAAGAACGATTGGGACATATACAACTCAGCAAGGTCGAGGCGGACCTCGGAGTCTGCGGAGAAGGCGGTCGCCGGTCGCGCGCGGAAAGTGTCCGAGTCGCGGTCCGAGGGCCCGACGCTGGCGCGTTCGACCGCGCTGTCTCCGCACCGCAGCGCGCCCACCATGCGCTCGCTATCCTACTGCCGCGCGCCAGCTTCGCGGGCCTCTCGGGCCTCACTGCGCGCCGCACCCACCGACAGCCCGCGGCGCGACAAGGGCTCGGCTAGCCCGCAAGCCGGCGCGCGCGACGACAAGTTCCACACCAGGTTGGTGGAGAAGCTGAAGCGGGCACTTGGCCGCTCAGACCGCCGCGAGGAGCGGGCCTCGTGAGCTAACGAGTGCTTGTGTGCAGGGCGCGCGCAGAGTCCCCCGAGCGGCACTCGCGCTGCGGGGCCTGCGTGCCCTACCTGTGACCGAGGCCGCCCGCGCCGACACACTATCTGTGATATGTTCCCGGTAGTGAACATCTCGAGTTGAGTACGCTTTGTGACTTTGATGATATGAATGTGCTAACTAACCGCCTTTGATCTTTCAAAAGCCGAGAACCTAATCACGATTGACTGTACATCAACACAATGCAATAGTTTTAGTGGTCACACATTCGGCTAGCTTCCTCAACTATTGCATGATTGTTACATGTATTCAGTATTTGCATCATTAACGAACGGGTTGTCAGTATTTTAGGTTGTATTGTACGTAAGTCCTAGGGATTAGAGCCTGGCAGTGATTTGTATGGATTTTAAGACTGCGTTTAGTTTAAGCACAGCCTTGGTTTGTTGAGTTAAAGAACACAAATTATTAGTTTATGGTACCGTTAAAGAGACTTATTTCAGGGCAGTTTGTAAAAGGCAGTTTGTATCTGTGATTTTGTTATTTGTTAGTTTTAATTGATGAAGAGTAATTTATTCGAGCTGAAAAAGTACGTTGTATGTTTAACGATTTAATGTTTCAACGATTGTAAGAAATTCGCTAAAAAGTTCAATTCATATATGTATATGTAAAAAAATCTGGTACTTATATTTCAGTTTCGATTACCACAATCTTCTGATAATAAAATTAAAAATAAAAGTTGAAAGTTGATGAATATGAGCTATCAGCCTAGTTAAAATAAGCATGTACCTTGGATCGATATAAATTTAAGACATAGTGCAAACTGTCGATATTGTATATTGTTAGCAGTGTTGTAGTCGCCGTAATAGTTATTTATGTTGGCTCTTCGTTGGAGTAGCCATTGCAACAGGCTTGTTGTGGATTTTCTTATTTAATATAATGTTAATAATATATATTTAATGACTGTGTAAATGGACCAGCTTTCTTAAGCTATAGTATTTAGTTAGATATTCATTATAAATGTCAGTGAAACTGAATCGAAACTAAATTCGCTAGTGATGTATATGTAAGATGTCATAATATTAATTGTTATATTTAAGGCATCTCTAGGAGATTTGTGATGGTAATCGTTGTGGAATATATTCTATTACCGTCTGAGGGCGTGTTATTGGATTTTAAAGTTCCTTTATGCCCATCGGACTGCCTTTGACAGGAAGATAGGCTTACAAAATTTAGATATACATATATTTAATAGCTAATCTACCAAAAGTTCGGAATTTTATATTATCGTTTTGTATCTACTTTCGAGGTTTAGTAATCTTTATTTCATTTATAGTTTACCTTACATGTAATGTGAACAGTACTCTATTGTCTGATCTGATGTTTTAAGATAATATAAACACATCTATTGAATATAAAGCTTATTCTAATTGTAGCCTTTTTTATTTTCTCCCGATAATCTAATGATAATCTTCTGGTGGCATGTTCGTGTGTTCCTTTGGCTTACCGCATGAAGCAAATTTCGAGAACCTTCTTAATTTATGTATCTAATTTTTAATCTAAAAACCCATATATTTAGATAAAGGATTTTAGGTATTTTGGATTACCTAAACCTACATACAATTCGTGTCGTTCTACAAATGTTAATCATTTTTTACGCCAAAGCATGAACATGTTTCGACAATGCTTAAAAAGGTGAAGTTTGCAGGTTTGAACCCAGACTGTATCAATGAATTGTTTGTTAAATTATGTGCATTGATTTATCACACCACTTTACGGTGATGTATACAATGAAAGGAAACCTGCAAACGATTCATAAGAAAAGTCTACAACTTGTGTATTAGCGTGCTTAAGAAGCGCGATGGTTCGCCATCTGCCACGTTGAAACCTCTGCCCAAAGACTAATTGATAGTTAAGTCTATCTCGTGCGGAGGCTTGAAGCTCTACGAATATATAGATGTACCTACTATTAAACAAATAATAATCTGCGTGAATCTTTGGCAACATTTATAAACTTATGGGTTTCTTAAAATGATCGATTTTGATTATAGTTCGTAAAAAATATATCTTCGTAAATACAGCTCTTTTTCATAAATATGACGTTGGCGTATAACATAATGAATGTATGTTAAATATAAAACTACGAGGAGAATTTATTGTGGCTATTCTTGGCGCGGCCTTTGTTTTTGCGACGTTAAAAAAGCACATGACATATGTAGGGTTGTCGTCACCACGTTACGGTTTTTGTGGCAATTAGAGGAACATCCACATAAGAGCCAAATATAGTTTAGCGTTGGCCTTCGTTTCTTGAAAAAAGGGCTTTTTATTACACAATTATCTATATTAAGTAAATATTATATGTTATTTTTTTTCTATTAGAGATGTTTGTTATATTTTTTCTTTATTTATAGTTATTTATTCCTTCTTAATTATTATTTTCTAATCGACGCCGTACTGCGCTAAAGGGAAAGAATTATAGACACGTCTTATTGGGTATTGTATTAAACATTATTTAAATATGATTGTAATATTCTTTCAATTAAGGTAGACTTGTCCCGCGGTTTCAGCGGCAATAAAATTGTTATTGCCTTCCTTAATAAATGGGTTATCTCAATCTGAAATAAATGAACGCTGACTATATGGTATTAGTTCGGAAGATAAAATTAAAAAAACGGATGTTGCCCACTCCTTATAACATACGCTATCTGCACTTGCAGATTTGACTTGCAGATTTGACTTTATTTTCACTTGAAAATAAAGTCAAATCGGCCCAGCCGTTTTAGACATTAGCCGGAACGTACAGACCAACAGACAAAAAATATAAATTGTTTTTGTTATCAGTACAGTACCATATTTTCATTTGCATTTGGAAAAAGTTGTAATTTTGATACATATTACTATAAATATATATAAGTAACATTTTCTTCTACACTACTTTCTGCTAGAACATTGCACGTGCTAAGTTTTTTTGGTCATAGTACGATAAATGTAATCTAACAATTTTGCTAATCTTGATAGCGTGAGGTTGGCTTGCCCAAACAGTAAGCTGGCCGTGGAAGGTTCTCGAAAGCCCACGAGCGTACGACTGTTAGTTGCTTGAGTCGGGTCTAGAGCGTATTATTTCTTTTTTATTTCATCAAGGATAAAAGCACACTTAAACAGTCAGTTTTCCAAACTATACTACATTTTGGCGGATGCAACATTTGGTATTATTTGGTTGAATCAATTAATAATGTGTTTGTTAGACCTATTAAACCCTACTCTCGGATATTTTTAATATCATAAAATGACACCTAACAAAAATGCGCCTGATGGTAAGCAATTACCTCCGACTATAGACCTTTGCAGTACCAGAAGCTTCGCTCCCGCACTGGCGATAATACATGAACATTTTCAAAATTCCGCTTTCACATTGAATATTATACGTTATTGCTTTTAAAAAGGTATTTACACATTGAGGATTACTTGGGTAATTGTCGATATTCGACAAAAAAATATCATAAAGTTATTGACGACAATGGCTTGGTTATCTCAATAATCTTATCCAGTACCACCATAAATTACGTAGGTTGAATTCTCGTAAAAGCCGAAACTCAAAGGGTGAATATAGGATTCATAATGGTGGGTATACTTTTTATCAGAGGCGAACTTTGTTGGTTATAAATAATTATGCTTCACAGTAATTAAAATAAATTTTATATTTATATTTACTCTCAATTACATCAATATCATTTATATTAAATTAAATTATCAAGGCGAATTCATCATGGGGTATCTAGAGAGTGTAGATCGTCAGTTCGCAACAATTCTAGATCACTTCATCCACGGACTGCAGTCTGAATAGACTTGAATTTTGCCAGAGTTTAGAACATGTTCAATCAAATCATGCACTATAGTTATTATATGTTAATTATATTATATTTAAATATAAGTACCTACTAGAATCAAAACCGCCAAAGTTGAAATTGTGACTTTCCTGAAACATATTTTTTACCTACAACTAAATCTAACATAAAGAGGAAAATTCTGCTTGAAAACCCGATAACTACACTTACTTAGGGACTATACCTCGTGACATAACGTCACAGAATTTATATTCGGTTTTAAGGCAACTTTAAATTATGTTGATAAAAACATTTTTTTACCATCACAACGATGGATACAATGTACGAGAGAATGTCGCTCAAGATTTAATACAATTCTATAGTCGATCGTATGAGCTACGAGAACTTTGTTACTCATCAGAAGGATGGCCAGGCCAGCCAGGCACTTCTTAGGCGATAAACCACCTCCCACCTCGGCGCGTTGTTGGATCGCGAGCTCGAGGGTTGGGCCGGACTGGTGCACAAGTATTTGGCGGCATTGATCTTTATACTCATTTCATAGAACGCCTGATAGCTAACAACGCAATAAATAATGACAAAGTAGTCATCGGCGATAGTGTTGTTATCAGCGATCAATCGCACTATAGCGCAATTTAACCACGTAACCCAAATGCATCGATAAACCTTAGCGATGGAATTTTCCGTCCAATTACTTTTGGTTATGAATCATATTTCTTATTATCAAGTTGGTAGTTGTTTTAACAAATGTATTACTTTTATGTAATACTAGTGATTCACCCCGGCTTTATATGGGTACATATATTGTTTTTTTTCTCTCACTTAAAAGGGATGACGCAGCCTTTTAGATGAAAGCTCTCAAGCGGCTGGTCTTTTTCGAAATTTTCAGCAATTATTGTCATATTTCATCCAAGTTACACATTATGCACAATTTTTTTAATTATTATTAATTAAATTGTTTTATCTATTGGTAAAAACTTCATGAAAATCCGTTCTGTAGTTCTGAGTGTATCGCCAAGCAGTTTCTAAAGTTGAGAAGATTTTTATCTTATTTTCGCATTAAAATCTGTACTTTCTATAAAAAACTGTAGAGTCTAACTACATATGTTTTAAATTTTATTATGACTAATAGTTTCTGAAAGAACCCATAAAGTCATGTTTTGACATCCATGATTACGTGTGTACCATCACACATAGAAAATGAAAATCGGTCGTACGATGGTTCAATACTCTACCTTGTCCCTACTTATTGTGTGCAAGTATACAATTTTGCAGTTGTTCCGAGTACACGTATACCTATAGAACTAATTCGATTACTCTCCTGCTGTCCGTTGGGAAGCCTTATTTAAGTGGATATAATCTAATTTTAAAATTGCACAAAATTGTGGATGAAGAGTAGGTATAAAAATGGATACCGTAATAATATATCTTCACGCCATCCCACAAGGGTCCTCAATAGGGGTAGGCAGAGGCATAGTACTACCTTTCCGCGTATTTTTTATCCGTACTATTTATTATTAGTGTATAAAACTATACAAAAATAACAGCTAAAGCCTTCACACGTGAATAATTCATTTCAGTAATCAACATTCAGCTAATTTATCTTGCTGAATGACTAACTTTTGAAAGCGAAGCCATTCGAAAATGTGAATAGAGTTACATATCCAAGTGGTGTTAGAGAACTACTTATTCTTATGTAAGTGTACATTTCAGTCGTAAAATACACACATTTTAATTGATTATTGGCCGCGTTGCGAATACTTTATCGTTATGGCCTTGCATTGTGAGTGACGCATACCATGCCAGCGTAGAAAGAAAATAAAATAGCACTAGGAATAGAACAGATTTTATTTATAGAAATAGCTGAAATATTAGATCGCGTGAATAACGTTAATATTTTTTTTTGTGCAAATAGCTGAACAAAGAATAACTTAAAATACTAATTTATATCCAGACATTTTACTTGAAGTAAACTTTAAGCTGCGATAAGTGTGGGATATAATATAATAGCCGACAGATATCCGCGACACATATTTATGAAGTTTATATATAAGTATATATACTCCAGTTATCAGTTTAAATATAAACTGATAAATGTAGTTCCTCTACAAGGGTTTGAAAAGATTCCTCCAGGGTCGGCAACGCGCGATATGCACTGGCCTATATTGCAAGCGCTTATAGGTAGGTGGCTACCGCTTACCATCCGGTGGACCGCATGTTTGTTTGCTACCTTACCGATGATTTACTAAACATACATACATATAATCACGCCTCTTTCCCGTAAGGGTAGCCAGACACCACTTCTATCCACTTGCTACGATCCTTACATACTTCTTTCGCTTCGTCCACTTTCATTATTCTCTTCATACATGCTCTTCGGTTTAGGGTACCCTTGACCTGACCTTTTTTCAAGACGTACCTAATTTGGTCTAGAAACGTCCGTCTAGGTCTACCCCTTCCAAAACTTTCATTCACACTCGCCTTATACACTTTTTTCGTCAATCGTTCTTCATTCATTCTCTCGACATGGCCAAACCATCTCAGCACACCTTTCCCAATTTTTTTTGATGATTTACCCAAACTCAAAAATATATATATATACTTATCACATCTGTACAAAATTAATCAGGATCAAACCCGCTAAAGACAGGCAGCTCGCTGTTCACTTGGAAATGTAAATTCTGTGGTGTGAAGTATTATTTTTAACGTCAGATACTGTTTATGTCTCGTCCCTGTCCTATATTTTAATTTACTAGTTTTATTTTGCGTATTTACTTATATATTTATCAAAACACGAATGTCAGCCATCTATTCTTCCCGTTTTATCGTTTCGTGTTCACAACTTCCTACACGTTTTTGGCGAACGATGTGACTTCATGATTAACTTTGTTGTATCTATGTATATCCAAGACTATTCTATTTACCTAACCTCTGTTTATTCATTAACATAATATTCATAATGTTTAAAGTACCTATGGAAGTTTTTTAGTTAGTAAGTGTTAATGTTCCAACTTCCTAGATTTAATCGATCGGACACTCGAGGACAAGTTCCTAACGCCAGGAGTACTCGAAACCGGCGAGTATGCATGAAGAGATAGTTGAACTTGGAAGAAGCGAACGAAGCCTATGAGTCTAGAGAGAATTAGCGTCCTACTCCCTCTGCCTTAAACGTGAGGTAGGTAGTAAGTGACCTTACGACGCTTTTGTAACCTACAATCTCGCCGTAGACATATGTATGTACCTATATTATACCGGAAACCACTATTATTACAGTTTGTTTGTCTTGAATGATTAATACGAACAATAACAATTTATTTTTCGTTGATTGAATGCAATGCATCAGTCAATGTAGCGTCTGTTGTTTGAAAGTGGTCTTCTTACTTGATTACGCTTGAAATAGTTTAATATATATATATATAATTACTTGAAAACTACTATGTTGAACGTCATATATCAAATATTAACATTAGTTCACTGTCTTATGTAGGTATTATGGATTGTATTATGTCTTAATATATCCCTAGATGTAGGTAAGCCTTTATATTACCTAAAGCTGAATGTACGTAGCGACTGAGGCACGTAATTAATATAATATTCTATACAGATAATTTTCGAATATCTGCATAGAATATGGGATCTGTCAATTATAGAAGTTCGATTCTGAACCGAAATCCCGATTATGCTTCAATGCCAAGAATTTCGCACCAAATTCCCAATAGGATGTCGTGTTAATAATCATACATTATAATGATGTGTCAAACTATAGATTCAGATGACGTAGACGTGACGCACCAGCAATACAATCTTGTACAGTGCCGTCCCAATTAAGCCAATAAATTGGGTCATTCATGTGTTTCCATCGTCTCCGGATTCAATAATGTAAGTAAATATAAAAATATTAGGATATTTAATACTGATTTAACTGTCTATTACTTGGCTGGGAAGATAAATTAACGAATAAACCTTTAGTTAGTTAATATTTAATTAAATATCTGTAAATAGTTTCTAAAAGCTCTAATAAATGCAAGTTCAAGACACGCCCATTATTTTAGCGTATGTACAATACAGTGATTGTTCAGTCAGTCACATGGCTAAATCAATTTTGAAGAATAATGTTGTGGCGAAACGATAATGAAAAGATATATGCGAAGTCGTGCTCGAAAGACGGTGACAAACTCGCCATTAGTGTAATATATAATAATATATCTCCAGGATAAAGTAAGTGTTATTTAACTCTCCTTCAATTTAATGTGTATGTATGATAGTTAGATGAGTTCTTTAAAATTGTTTATTTAATATATGTAGTAAAAACACGGATGAAGGAAGCGCGAATAAGGAGCTTTTACTGTACTGTAAAGAGTTCTGAGTATCGCGTGTGTGTCCAAGATCTTTGGAGCTGGCCTTTACACGCATTAACACTATCAACGCACGGTGTAAATAATGCTTCAATAGGCAAACATAACAATATAAGAAAATCGTAACACAATGTATTTAAAACTTACGTTACTAAACTTCTGTTAAACTTTACGTTTTAAGTTTAGGAACTGGCAAAGCAAACAATTAGATCGTCTTAAGCAAATGTCAGTTGGATTTCCATGTGAATGGAACGGCAATATTCTTAGATAATAGAGTGTAATTGACGATCGAGTTTGTTGAATTGTTCGGTTCCAGCGAGGCTCGGCGTTCGATAGCTGAGCCGGTTTGCACCGGTTCGACGGATGTCGGTCGGTATGTTAAGGTTGGTATGATACACTATTTGAATGTGAATAATGTTTATTTTTTTTATTCATTTCTTTATTCGGATATAGCGTGTTATGAAAACGATAATATCAACGGACAAAAACTTTGCGCATTTATCTGCAGATCACATCGGAAAGCAGTATTCATAATTAAAGATCGATAAATTATATATTTGTATTAATTTATTCCTATTCATGTTTACATATTAAAATACATACGAATTGTCATTTCCCCAAATTAAGCTTGTGTTATGGTAACCATACAACGGTATATTTACTTGTATAGATTACACTACTTGTATAGACGACTATATGAAGACTGCATCTAGTACCATGGTGACACACAAAACAAATGCAGTTTTTGAACGAACGCCGAATTTGTTTGAGTTGACTGCAAGTTCGTTCTGACACTTATTTATATAATAATATATCCTCACGCTTTCCCATAAGAGGATACCTATATCTCCGAAGGGGTAGGTATATAGGTATGTATAGGTAGTATCCAAAGTCATTTATATACCGTTCTATCCTGCAGACGCACTGTGGGATATACGTTATGAATAGGACTAGTTAGATAAATAGATAACTTTAAGGATGAGAAAATCGCTGATACGCGCTGATGAATTTTCTTATAAAACATTTAAAAATCTTTATTATATTACATAGATATTAATATAACTTAAACTACCTATAACAATTTTAAAGATACTAATCACATTTCTGATCTGGTAAATATATATTAAGTAAGTGTGTAAACAGCTTTTGACCATTTTCCATTAACACCAATACTCCTGCTAGTATACCTACACAAAGAATATGATGATGTATGTTGGTATGATAATGGATGTCACATTAGATCTGAGCTAAATAAAGATGTGGTCTCGCCACAATGACGCACGGACCACAATGGATTCAATGATTGAAGGGCGAAGATCAGATAACCCACAATGACGGTATACCTACTGATATGAATAGTACCGGACCATAGAATTAAGTGTAGAATTACAGTGAATAATAGAAGAGGAAAGGTGATAAGCTTATCTTGTTAAGAAAGATACTATAATCAAGAGATTCGCAATACAACTGGCGTGAACGAGGGTGTGATTGTAAAGATAAAGAAAGGCATGTTAAGGTGGTTGGTTGGTTGGACTTAAAGAAAGGATGAGTGAAGAAAGATTCACGAAACCAATATAATATAATATAATATAATATAGACAATACAAAGCGAAGTGTGTGCAACAAGAAGAAGCAAAGGAAGGGCACGTCCCAACTACCTAGATCTAATCGATCGGACGCTCAAGGATGGGAACGTCAAGAGTACTCGAAACCGACGAGCATGTATGAAGAGACTGATTAATGTAGACGAAGCGAAAGAGGTATGTCAGGAGAACTGGTGCTCTATACTCTCTGCCTACTACTCTGTACTATAATTTAAAGAAAAGATACGATAGTTAAAGTAAAGGTGTCTATAATGCCGTATAGGGAGGTCAAAGAAATTGCGCAGAACAGTGGCATATGGAAGCATTGCGTCACAGACGACGGCCGAAAAGAGCCCAGATCTTAACATACATTTAACAATACTTAAAATAGAATAAATAAAATTCAAAAGGTTATAGTTATGTCTTGAAAGTTCTTTGTAGTTTTGACGACGATTTGCCATGTATAATTAGCCATTAACTGAGTTCCGAGGCTACTCGAGCTTGAGATTTCACGTTCACAAACTTTCCGCATTTTAGTATTGTGTGGAAGAACTTGACACTATTTCAATACAGATTTCTTTACTCACCACCCATTTAACAAATAGTGATAGACACCAATATATGTGTATGGCCGATCACGATATGGCTGGGCACTTCTTGAAACGCCCGGCACTTCGTAATTAAGCCAATCACATTACAATTTGTTTCAATGTCTCGAAATGGTGTGAATTTTGCGATACTAAACAGCCTTGAACATATATTTATCTTCAGCTTATCCTGTACTTAATGTGTCCATGTTTCTATATAAATATCTATATTTTCTTAAATAATAAGCTGTTAGTCATTTCTTTTGTTTGAAAGTACTAATCACGCGAACAACAATATTTTTTTCTGAAATGAAATATAAAAATGAATGCGTGTCATAGAGGTGTTCGGTTACAATATACCGAACAGTGTCAAATTTCATCCAATATGGTTTTGCAGTTCTTGCGTGAGAAATCCTCACAAACTTTAGTAAAGTACGGTTTCTTGTTAACTTAATGGCACGTGAAATCATAGGCAGAGCTATTACTACAAAATGTTGAAAATCAATAGAACGTTATCATCTAGGTACGTCGATCCGATAAGTTCTTTAACTTAAGTATTTACCTTCAGCGTTACTAATGTTATGAGTTGAGTGATAATTATGTTGACGTTCGGTATGCTTTATTTGTTCTTATATTACTGTGTTAATGTATTTTTTTTGTAATTCGGGTGTAATGGTGTAAAACATATCTACGAATACTGTGTGATTAGTGAGAATCATCGCTGCTAAGTTAAGTATTATAGGTGTATTGTATATATATCTATTACTCCTGGTAGTATGTTTCCAAGCAAGTTGGACAATACGCCTATATGAGTTAAAGTGCTAGGAAACCTCCATACGTTCGAGTACAAATTAAAAGTCTCTGGCGAAATGTGGGTGCATGGATATTACTTAAACATCTCTGCCCACCTCAGCGTGGACACTTGAGGCTTGAAATTTATAAGTCTATACTAATATTATAAAGAGGAAAGATTAGTATGTAAGTATGTTTGTAAGGACTTGTGCTCAAAAAGTACTGGACCGATTAAAAACAATTCTCTCACCAATTGAATGCTAAATTATCACTGATTAATTGCAAGAAAAGAATACATTTTATGACAAAATGTTTAAAAAATAAATGTCCACCCGTCCGGGACGGGCCGCTAGTACTTTTTTTTGCACCTCACCAGTCTCTTCCGCTTCAGCTTCCGCTAATGCTAAACGAACGATCGAAGAGAGCTACAACTCAATAGATCCGGTTCAGAACACTCTTACCCTACTAGGACAGCACTTCCAACTCACAGAATATTGCAGACAGGGTAGCCAACTAGCTTTCAGGTAGGGTTTTGTGTTCCTGTGGTGAGAAAGGTTTTTCAGAAGGAGTTTTGAAGACCTTTATCTTTTATGGAGATAAAGGTCTATAACCTATATTCGACGACCGTCTGGTCTAGTGGTTAGAGCTCCTGACTGCGAAACTTGAGGTCGCGGGTTCGAATCCCGCTGAAGGCAGGTATTGGTGATGAACACGAATATTTGTACCTTAGTCTTGGATGTCCTATGTATTTAAATATTTATCTATCTATATAAGTAAATATATCGTTGTTACCATAACACAAGCTTTGCTTAATTTGGGACTAGGTCAATTTGTGTGGAATTGTCCCCGGGTATTTATTATTATTCTTTATTTAAAATAAATCTTATAGGTAACATTTTTAAATATATATAAAAACATATTTAAAAATATAAAATATAGGGGCCCACCGGTATCGGGATCAGGGTCCAAGGTACCGGTGGTTAGGGTCCTAGAGAAAGAAATCTCACAATACGTGCCGTTTCGAGCAGTACTGCTTTCTGCATCAGGCACTTGATATTTATTATTATTATTATTATATAAGTGCGAGCTATACAGTAACAGGAATAGGTATCTAAAGTAGGTAGGTATATGTGAATAAACACAGATGTTTAAGCTAATAAGCTATCTTGTGGACTACTAGACACGCAAAATATATGTATATAAGATAATGAAGATAATCATTGTGTTATCTTTGTAGAGTCATTGTAAATAATCACGAAGCGCCGACATCTAGTCGCCTCGACTCGACGAATTTTAAATGGACTGCGTTTAATTTTTTACTACTTTTATCCTCATTCATCCTCACGCCTTCCCACAAGTGACCCCGAAGGGGTAGGCAGAGGTGTATAGGTAATACCCACACACCCACTTTCCGCCAGAGGTATATTAGGTGCCAACGTGACAGATGGCGAGTCCATCGCCGTTACTCGAGCACGACTATACTTTTATCCGAAACGTATTAATTGCGCCTAGCCCGAATGGCAACATCCTGTTCGTATTGCAATTGCTATCCTGATGTTCCCAAATCAAAAATCTATCTATTTATATTCTGAATTGAAATTGAAGAAACTGAACTTTAATTTAATTTTTATATTTTATTAATATTTATTATTCAAATTTAACCCATTCTCAATTCACACTCAACCACTGACCACCACGGTTCCTCCCTTATACTACTGTTATTGTATGGATGGCTGTAGTTGGCTTACGCCGTTCTTGCAGTGAAGAACGGCGTAAGCCAACTACAGCCACTTTACATTTTACCGTGTAAACCTTGCTCATCATCATCCTTTGGAACGTGCTTTTGCTAAACTGGGTGGCTCACTAGCACGTGGCCAGGAGATCGAGTTGATTTGCTAGGCAGGTCTCCCTGATACAAGAAAAGAACAAATTATAATAAGTAAAGAAGTAAAGAAACGGCTGTTTATGACGAGGGTGATCTGGTTGCTATTAATACAACACACAATTTTCTCAAGGCTCGAAACTTTTCCCAAAGTTTATAGGAATAAATTAAGTAACCGCCAAGAAACGAAGTGATAGACGGACAGAATGTGTCCCTACCTAATTGTATCGCCACATCACATTATTTATTAAACTATCCGTTTTGTTTCCGATAGCCGCTCACTGCAATCAACTGAAATGCATGCCCTTATAAAACCATAGCATGGAGATAGCGATCAAGTGTATGACGCAAGTAGGTAGGAAAGCACAACTGATGGTTATCTAAGCCCGGTTTAAATAAATAAATAAATAAAATATATTTATTTCAGGCACTTGACCCATAACAAAATGGAGAGAATTAAATTGAGAGAATTAATACTTATATTATAAAAAGCAAAAACAGTGGTATTTAATGTTGTTATTACTTCATTATTAACTGTGTATACATATGTGTATATAGGTAATACCAAAAGGGAACAGTGCTTTTTGGGGGTTTTAAGGTACAGTACCCTAAGTGACAATCTGGGTTTTATGCTACATGCGTATCGATATTTCGTACACATTTATCCACCCGCTACCGCGTGTAATATACAAGTACGTATGTACAATCAGTTTTTTTTCCATTCATGATATCAGTTCTTGCTATTCCATATTCGTACAGTTCAATACAGCGTGTTGCACTTAATAATATCAGGTTTTACGTATCGCTATCTAATCAGACATATAACTCGGTAATAAATGATACTAAAACAGTAAATTCCAATTACAATCTTACTTCTTACTAATATTATAAATGTGAAAGTTTGTGAGTTTGGATGTTTGCGGTTCTTTCACGGCAAAACGGCTGAACCGATTTGGCTGAAAGTTGAAATGATGATAGCTTATACCTAGGAATAGGACATAGGCTAATTTTTTTTTTAATCCTGAAAATCTAAGTTTTTATATTATAATGTATGAGCTCTTTCACGGCATAGCGGCTGAACCGATTCTAGCAGGAAAATTTCCATAGCTACTTTTTCGAACTCCACGCGGGCGAAGCTGCGGGCATAAGCTAGTTGCAAATAGACGTCATGATAAAAGTGACACATGTTATTGGCATTTATACATACATATCGTCACGCCGAGTCCGTCATCGGGGAGTTTGTTTTCTTTATCCACTTCCCATGATAAAAAAATTATATGGACATAAAAAATAAGTAATTAAATAATTATAAAAATAAAATAAAAGTTCTAATGAAATAGAAACATCATCTTCTGATCATCTGATCTTGGATCATGCAAATCTTAATTGATAATTCAACAGATTGCATGATCCAAGTATTATTTATGTGTTACAGTGACCACCCCAAGCGCCCGCCTAGACAAAATCCCTGTCTGTTCACACTCTCGCGACATAAGTTTTACCGCAACTGTTATTGTCATACAATGGATAGCGTGAGTTTGAAAGGGACTTAGTACGGGGTGAGCAGGTCGAACAACTTATATAAAATAAATACTCGTGACTCAAACTTGAATGCAAAATTGCGTTGTGTCCCTCTTCTAATAAAAGTGTGTCCTTCTGAACATTTCATTTGTACAGTCATGTTCTTTTGATACAGTTATATGTTTTTACGTTTTATATTAGTTCGTTATGGTTCGTACTTACTTGCAAAGTGATCGACTTGTCTGTGTAAATAATGGTTCCCTAATTGATCGTGGTGACTGGAACGTCACCAGACTGCTAAAATTATTGTATTAACACTCTTGTGTTAATAAATGTAACTACGTAATTTCTCTTAGTTGCGGCGCAATGGGTGGAAGAATTTCATTTGCAAAATATGGATGACTTTTTTTGCTGAGTTATATATATGTGTGAATGTAAGTAGACAGAGAGAATAGAGCGTCAATGCTCTCGAATCTTTCAGACCTCTCGTTGTATCCACATAAAAACGAATTACATATCTATCCATAAAAAACTTCTTTGTTTATTAAAAGAGCTTAATAAAATAGCAATAATTTAAAATGATTTATCTATAATAATGAGCACAGGTGTGAACGACCTTTACATTCCTGATTCTCGTCGTAAAATGTATAGAGTTTAGGGCGAAAAGCTTGTTTTAGAATTGGCGATATTGAACTAGACACTTATCAAAATGGATTATCAAAGTTAGTACAGGAAGGTTTGCTAAACTGTTAACATATGAGTTGCTTAACTAGCGAACGGGATAATATATCTCTATTAAGATGGAATGGAAATTTTTGTAGAACAATGTCACACATACGTCTGAGAAGAAATTCAAAGGCGTATGTATAGTCGTGCTGGAGAAACGGCGATGGACTCACCATCTGTCACGTTGGCACCTAATATACCTCTGGCGGAAAGTGGGTGTGGGGGTATTACCTATACACCTCTGCCTACCCCTTCGGGGACCCTTGTGGGAAGGCGTGAGGATATATTATTATGTCACACATTAGTAGTTGACTATAATTGGGTGGACACTTATGTATGTTTTAATATGTCATGTTCTTTTAATCTTAAGATGTTCTCACTTGTTGTTTCAAAATTTACGAAATCAGTATTGATTTGTTCCCTCAATGATTGTAAAATTTTGGAAAAATATCGTCATTACGCTTCTTATAAAGAAGAGGTGAAGAAGGACTACCAAGAATCACCGCTCACGTTACATTATTTCTTCCACATAAAAAGCGAATAGAAGATTTCCATTCGATTACGTGTCGTGAATATATTTTGTCACAAGATACCCAATGCTTGCGACTATACTTATTTGGTAGTCAATGAAACTACTAAGCGTAGAACTCCTTTTGCATCAATTTACAGTACTATTCCAAGAGAATTGGGTATCTTACCTCACTATGAACAGCTTCTAAAGTGATTTTCCATGAGCGATACAAACCAGACGTTAAAATACGTCTAAGTGAAGATGTCATAAAACTAAGCCTATAACAGTCCATACCTTCCCAAATGCGACTCGGCGTGATGGTACATATACCTACCTATATATACATCTTAATTAATGTCATAAAGGCTAACTTATTTCACTAAATATTATACACCACAAACAAAGCAGTTAATATATTGAAGAAACCCTAGTAGACTGATACGCGAATGGAAATTTTTCCCAAGTTGTCAGCTTTGTTTATGCACAGGCATATCGTACCGCATATTGTCTCATATCTGCCGGTCAAGGCTTCGCGACAAAACTCAAGAGTAAACACATCTGTCAGACAAAGAATTACTTCCTTGTATTTTGTCGACTGGATCGATGGCTTTACCAAAGACGGACTTCTGTGCCAATAGCACAGAGTAGTCAAGAGTATTCAAAAGTCCTATAGTGTCCAATAGACACTATAGGACTTTTGAATACTCTTGACGTTCCCATATTTGTCCTCCTAATATATGATTGATTTTATGTAGTTAATTGGAACGTCCTCTTTGGAAGTCTAGAGAGAACTATCACTCCACTCTCTTTGCCTATGCCATACGTTTTTGAGTTTGATTACTGGGAGTAATTATTTATACATACATGCATATCATATGGCCGAGTCCCTAACGGATTAGGCAGATATAATAGAACACAATTTCTCTCTAGACTTACATACCTCTATATGCATTATATGACTACGTTATTAATTCCATTAACATACGTATAGTTATCAGTCACAGTTCTCATATATGGGTGGACACTTGCAGCTCCATCCATCTGAGCTTGGTACACTTCTCGTAGAATACGGATCGTTATGTTCAGAACCGCGAACCCTGTAAGGAAATAAAAACAAGGCATAGATCCATAAAATGTGGTTATATACTTATTGAAAACAGTCATTAACATACTGGCTAATTGGCTCACTCATTGTGCATTTATTGACCACAGGTGGTTTGCCAAACAAAGACCTAACGTCACAATATTGAAATTGTGACGTTCAGATGTTACGTATAAGGGTAATTCCGTTGGTGAACGTGTCGTTAAACAGATACATTCTATAGCGCGTGACTTTGTTTACGGAAAATGTTTGTCTTAGTGTAGTGCAGCTTGCTGTGGCGTAGGAAATTACCTAGCAAGGAAATGTTATAAGGATACTTTATGAATCTGCGATGTAATTTTACTAATAATGGTTATGTATATGCCCTGAAAAACATATGTCGTTTTAGACCAGCACTTCAATATTCCGGTGCCCCTTTTTCATTCATTATCGTCAAAATTAAAGGATCATTTTTAAGGTAAGTTAGTTATATCCTCACGCCCTCCCACAAGGGTCCCCGAAGGGGTAGGCAGAGGTGTATAGGTAATACCCACACACCCACTTTCCGCCAGAGGTATATTAGGTGCCAACGTGACAGATGGCGAGTCCGCCGGAGTCAGATAGTATCCACCGCACCCTTTTTCCGCCCGATATATAGGTTATATTATATTTTAGGTACTAACGAGATAGATGGCGAGTCTGCCACTGTTACTCAAGGACGACGATACAAACGCTTTTGAATTTCTTCTCAAGCGTATGCAGGTTTCCTCTCGATGTTTACCTACACCGTAAAGCTCATGGTGTGACCAATCACTATACTTAAGTTCAGAAAAGCTCGGTAGGTTCAGTCAGATTCGAACTTGTAATCTTTGTGTTGCAGACTCGAACCACTCGGCCACCACGGCTCTCATAAATGTATAAGGTTAAGATGAATAATACTTTTACCGTCTTTCATTATGAGAACATACATACATACATATCATCACGCCAAGTCCCTAACGGGGTAGGCAGAGAGTATAGAGCGCCAGTTCTCTCTAGACTTACATACCTCTTTCGCTTCGTCCACATTCATCAGTCTCTTCATACATGCTCGTCGGTTTCGAGTACTCTTAACGTTCCCGTCCTTCAGAGTCCGATCTATCAGATCCAGATCCAGATGAGAAGCATTCATCTAATCCAGTGAACCGAATATTTGTATCCGGCACCCAGAAGTTTTTAATGGCGCAGTGAGTTGCGCTCCAACGAATCCCTCACTGCACTAGAACTTACTGCTCCAGTAAGTTCTAGTTGCAAAGAAGGAAAAGATAATATATTTTAGTATAAAGATATAATAATGTATTTTGTATGAAGGGGGAATTATTATATTTGTTTCTATTCACAGCTTAGCTAACAACAACTTGATTTCTTAATCTTTTTTTTTTCTAAACCGATTGATACTGAATTATAAAATGCGCTGACAAACAAAAAACTGTTATGGTAAATAGTAACTTCATATTCAACGGCGCTTTTCCCAATTTCCTACTAAACCACCTAACAGGGGTAATACAGTACGTTTGGGCGTGGTAAGTCCTGTGTCCTACCTAGGGCAAGTATGACGTCAACGTGCGGAGGTCGTTGTCCTATGTAACAGACTTGCGCAATTTAACAACACTGGAAAATCACCGACTAGGCTGGACTGAAATAGATTGATGAGCCCCACTTTTAGTACCTAGGAAATTTTAAGTAATCTTTTAGATAATCTCGAGTCTTCTTATGGATGGTGATAATGGAATTGTTGCGTTTATATAAGGTACTTGCCTACACGCTAAAGGATCAAGAAATTGTTTATTTGTGAAGGTATATATATACGGTATTATTGAGAGTAGTATTTCAGTGCTTTCAAATATACATATATCTAACGTAAAATTTAGTAGTTTATTCGCTGTAATATGCACGTTGAATTGGAAAACTGAATTGTACCGGGAATTCACACTATTTTTAAATGTAAATACACAAAATTGTGTTTTAGATCATACACTGACTATACATGAAATAATATTAACATTTCTGTGAAAACGGTTTGTTTAATTTAGTTGGTTAAATGTATTTTTTTATCCTTCTAAGAAGGGATATTTTTTTAAGAAACGTGCTTTTATTTTGTTGTACATATTTGAATTGATCCCTCATGGGAGAGCGTTTGAGTACCAGGAAAGAGCTACCTGGAATATCTTGATATGATTGGCAGAATAACATTACTAGCTGTCTCAAATATTAAATTATTAGAACAGAAGGTGTGCACAGCTATAAACTATGTACAAGCTACGTGCATACCACAACTACAGAAAGTACATCGACAATCGGCATTTCCTCGCGGCGCAGCGTTCGCCCTCCGTCGCGGCCAACATTCTTGGCAAACGTTTTGCGACTCAGGATGGCGAACTGAAATATTTTTAGATACATTTATATATTTGGCTGCGTCACAGAATGTGTTACGTTAATGCACTCGCTTGCGCTTGTCATCTCGTTAGTGAGTGAGACACTCGTGTCGGTTGTAATGATTCATTGCCTTTTTATTAATGATTCATTAACCACGCTAGTGAATCAGGTGGGAAATTTTAGATAATTTTCTTGGGTTTATCTAAGCAATTTCAGTACGTACCTGATTCATACATACATACATTTCATCACGCCAAGTCCCTAACGGGGTAGGCAGAGAGTATAGAGCGCCAGTTCTCTCTAGACTTACATAACTCTTTCGCTTCGTCCACATTCATCAGTCTCTTCATACATGCTCGTCGGTTTCGAGTACTCTTAACGTTCCCGTCCTTGAGAGTGCGATCGATTTGATCCAGGCAGTTGGAACGTGGCCTTCCTCTGCCTCATTACCTGATTCAGCTAACAATTATGACTTATTGAAAGAAGATAGTCGTGTTGGAGAATCGACGAACGATGACGGACTCATATGTCATGTTGGTAAGTAAATTTGCATCATCGGCGAAATTATGTGTTAAAACTTTGCCCACCCTTTCGGGGGCCCGGTGGAGAGGCGTGAAGATATTATACTACTTACTTGATAGACTGATTCACTATGTACATGGATGGAGAATGTCTAATCATTGGAAATTTGTTGAAGTGCACACTTGATTTGAAAACAATGTAGTGAGAATTCTCATGAATTATGATCTATTATTGCTGCTATAGTAAAAAATAATAACATTGGTTCATAGCACCATGACCCTCATGGGGATCAGATCAGTACCTGACGTCAATAACTCTAGCAAGCAAGTCATGTGTCGGTACCTGGGGCTTAATGTTTTGCCATCACTACGACTACTGCTCTCAGGCTGTGGAATAAGCTCCCGTTGATGTTTTCCTTAGAGAGTTAAGCATATAATTCTTCAAGAAGGGCGTGAAAATATTGCTTGTACAGCAGTACAGCCAACGCGCGAACAAAATCCATAGGCAGCGGTAACTACTTACAATCAAACAAGCCGCGTGGTTCTTTTCCACCTTAGTGGTATGAAAAAGAGTGTGGCGACATAATAATGATGTCATAAACATTTCTCCCTCCGATACTCTTCAATATTCACGTACATAAATTAACAATACGTACGTAAATTTTCTCATAATTTCGCAATTCTTAGAAAATTTCTTTTGTCTTGCGATTGCCCTAATAAGATAAAAGATAGTATTTGCGAATCTTTACTTATCCATCTTAACAATTTTCATTTTCAAACTTGGAACATACGCTATCATCGATCGACTTCAGTTACGGAGGTCGCGCACCTTCGAGGATAGTCGGATATTTAGGTCACGCGGTCAAGGGCTGCGTGGTCGAAGGACGGTCAAATATCCTTTACTGTGTTTTTATATGAAAAACTTGACCTATATTGTGACAAACAAAATTATTTATTTGCTTACAGTCGGAATTTCTTTTGCAAAACTACATTTAACGGTAGAAAGCGTGCGTAGTAAATCCCACTAATATTATAAATGCGAAAGTTTGTAAGGATTTTTGGTACTCAATCACGCTGGAATGATTGGACGGAATTATATAATATGTGGCACAGAGATTATAAGCTGGGTTAACACATAGCATATAAAAAATCACCAATATTATTTCTTTTCCGCGGTTGAAACTGCGTACAGCTCGTTAATACATCTTCTTAATATATATAAATACTTATTAGTCTAATATTTGACAGTTACAATTATCAGTTAGCTCCGAACGATTCTACCAGATAGGTGGCGCTGCGATCGTGAAACGGGCAATTTAACCTTTTCACCCAAGCGAAGCTGGGCGGGACAGCTAGTTGCATAATAAGGAGACAGAGAAACTACCTCCTTTCCAAGGTTCGCATGGGCGAATGAAAATCCTGAAACACGATCGTAGCGCCACCTTGTGGTGCACAATTCAGTTAGTTCCATTTCTTGTCTATCCACGGGTCCTGTCAAACTCACAAAATCATCCTTCGTCTTTGTTCCGTCCAGTGACATTAGGCGGTTCAGAAGAATTATAAATATACAGAGGTATTTTTGATCAAGAGCGCTCCAACTTGCCCACGTCAGTACATGAAGTACATAAAGAGGTAATTGTGGTGAGTGATTATTTATAAACAAAATGCATTTAGATCTGGCACTGATACTAAGAGTGTATGCTTGGACATTCAAATATAATCAGGGAGAATATTATTCTTCATTGTAATTACAACTTAGTCGTTCAGTACACATTGTTTTAAGGTATTTCTACAAGGCATATGAAGTAAATGCATACACACACACACACAATATATCCTCACGCCTTCCCATAACGGTTAGGTTAGGTAATTAGGTTAGGCAGAGGTGTATAGGTAAAGACCCACACGCTCACTTTCCGCCAGAGATATATTTTAGGTGCCATCGTGACAGATGGCGAGATCAAGGTAGATACTACCTATACACATCTGCCTACCCCTTCGGGACCCTTACCAGAGCGGTAAGCAGAGGTATGATCACGACCTCCTTTCTTAATATAATATTATACCGAATAAACATTAGTATGTAATTAAATTTACCAAGCACCCTCAAACCTCTTTGAACGTATACTAATACAACACGGTCAAATTAACTAGACGCATGGCTTTGATGACGTCAATTTGGCGGTCAGGTACGGTGCGAAAAAAAGCATGTAGCTAAATAAAAACAATATTTTTTATTTTGGAGCATAGGTTTTATTTGTTAATCTTGCAATATGTTGCATCATGTATTTTTTTATACAATATAATTGAAAACTATTTTGTTCGGTTTAAAACACAAGACAAGATTTCTCCCTTCACTGTGTATAGATTTCCCCATGTAAAAAAATTTGTAGTAACAAAAATAGTCCAAAATTAACAAAAACAGTCCAAAAATTTTGTATCCAATAACAACAATAGCAACAGAAAACTAGTCAACATATCGACGCGCGTATCTGTAACAGAGATGCTAACCATACTGACGATTGCCGGGCGAGCTAAGGGCTAATCTCAGGAACTACTAAGCTGATTTAAAAATTCTTTTTGCATTAGATAGCCCACATATTGTCCGATATAGGCTATAAAACATCTCACTACGGATGTTTATGTTTTAATCCAGAAGAAATATATTTTACGCAGTTGTGTTCCTGCGGAAATCTACATAGAGCATAGAAGCGGAACAATTCGTTCTCTAAACTGCTAGCATGAAATTTCGTCGCCGACAACGCGCGAGCAACTGTAAACTACGGTAACCGTTTACCATCAGGCGTGCTTGTATTCCATCTTTGAAGTCTTCCATCATTCTAAATTAGATTTGAAATAAAGTGCAGACGGGAATTGTATATATAAATATCACTTCCTCCAACCTTACTCGAATTGAATAAGCAAGATTGCACAATAGGTACACGGGCAGACAAACGCGATTGCCTTAATTTAAGCGAGTAGGTGATTCGGTGGCACTAGTACCTATTACCTAATTCCTTTATCTTTGTCACGGCTATAGCTGGCTCGAAAGTATATGTTGATTTTGCCTTCTTTGTTCTCTGCTCTCAATGTTAACTATTTATAACCTACTTCAAAAAAGGGCGTTTCTCAATTCGACTGTATATATTTTACTCTCATATATTTTCATATACCTGTTTGCGCCCTTTGCGACCCAAAAGGGTCCCCGAAGGGTTACACAGAGGTTGGTAGGTAATACCCACACACCCGCTTTTCGCCGAAGATATATTTTAGTGACTGATTTAGATTTCATCGCCGTGTCTCATTACTTTTTAATTTCTTTAACTTAGGCCTACTATGTTAAATTTAAAAACAAAAACATGTTTTGCTTCACCGTAAAGCTAGTGGTGTGACTATAATGTACTAGATTAGACAGTCGTATATGACATCATGGTGCCTATATGAGGGTTGACAAATACCACGATCAATATTCTTTGATCCTTGACCCAGTAACCTGAAGTTTATTTTGTATTCATAAACAATCAACTGAAAGGACGCGCTGGGGAAATTTGTTAAACATATTTGTATTGAAAAGAATTATCGAAAACAAAATATTAATTTTCCATCTTTTATTCTGAAATTTGTAGAAAATTTTCAGAATGTTTTCTTTTGGTGCCAGTTGCAGCTAGCGAATTCACTGCCCTTTCTGTTTTCTTCAGCGAAAACTGGCTGCGGGTGCGGGAACTACTCCCACGCCTCTGCCTACTTCTTCGGGACACTTGTGGGAAGGCGTAAAGATACAATGAATACAATGTATTGCTGTATACAAAGTATCAAGCTTAAGATAATCCCCACAATTACCTCAATTAAATAAAAGTGTTTTTAATTGTAGATGTCTTCGGACAGCATGTGTATGCAAAGCTCAATTGCCTTTATACTAGTAAATTATAAAATTTATAACGGGTAAGGAAGTCTGGTGATGGCAACTACGTCGAGGCCGATCAAACTGGCTCACTCTTGTACTAGCCGCTTATAACTGACGCATGTTCAAGCCCATTGTACCTATATTATTAAATTGGTTACGTCTCCAGACCAGGGATGTAGACCTTCTGAGAACATCCAAAGTGTTGACCCGCGTAGCTCCAATAAAATTGGACTGTATTATTGGGTGTCATTCCAGCCGGTGATAAACAACTTCGATATGTATTTCATGTACATATACTGAAACGTATTTGTGGATTTTATGTCCTGGTTTTCGTGACGCATTACTTTAATTGCATTTCCACACACGACTCGTAAGCTTGTAAGCTTCTGGAAAACGTTATTAATAATAATATAATGTATCCTCACGCCTTCCCGTAATATTATTCCTCTCAAAAAAATATTTACTCTGTACATAACCAATGTTTGGAAAAAGTTTGCTAAATATGCTAAACACATAACCAATGTTTGGAAAAAGCTTGCTAGTTTTATTTTGAGCAATTAATGTCCAAAATATAATTGCATAAAGGCTAATTATATTTTGCAATTATCGTGCTTATTATGATCGGAGATTTTCCAACAAATTTTCCTGAACGAGATTTTTTCCGTGTTGCCTATGATCCGTGTATTATCTAATAAGGGGTAGACGTGACGCTTACGTTATCGATTTTCTTCTCAATCGTATGCAGGTTTCCCCCTCCAATGTTTTTCTTTCATCGTTAAGCTCGTAACTTGATTAGACACTGTACTTATGTAAGCTTAGAAGACCTCATTGGTACAGTCAGTCAGGCCACCATGGCTCTGATGGTTTATATATGCAGTGAGTATAAGGATATACTATTTTATTATTATAATATGTAAAAAAATGCTTCTTCCTTCAATTATCTATGATATGTTTTGCTATGACGTAGTGTATTTGTGCCACGGGACCTATTCTGAAACGTTTTCATCTTGAGCATTCGCATTGATTCGCTCTTAAGGCGGGACGGGGCATGGGAGGGTTGCTGAGAAGTGCTACGACGTAGTGTCATGTGATTATTGCAACTCTTGCCAGTGACGTCATAGCCATAACATAACTCGTATATAAATCACGTGATGTTGCCTTTTTAATAGACGCATTAGATCTTACTAATATTATAAATGTGAAAGTTTGTAAGTTTGGATGTTTGCGGTTCTTTCACGGCCAAACGTTTGGCTGAAAGTTGAAATCGTGATGGCTTATACCTAGGAATAGGACATAGGCAATTTTTTTTTTATCTCGAAGATCTCTAAAAATTTTAAAATTTCTGAAAATTCTAAGTTCTTATATTATAAAGTATGATGCCCTGTCATGGCATAGCGGCAATCCACGCGGGTGAAGCCGCGGGCATAAGCTAGTGTTAGAATAAATGTAGGCGTATTACATAAGTTCACGATAGGAATGTCTAGATACCAACCTAATCAAAATAAATAAATTAAATATAATTAAAAGTAGTAATGACACCCACTTTTATTGTATTCACCTCCAGATGAAATACAACATTAGCACGAACAATAAGTGTTGAGTAAGCTTCATGTTTCACTACAATATCGCAATTCATTAATAGTCTCGCTTTGTATGCGCACGTTAAGCGTAATTTATAGTAATTTTGTCACATTATACTGTTGACATTAGATGTGGGTTACATTTGAACTTCATGTCATCTAGTTTTAAACTTAAGTCTCAATAAGTAACTGTTTTAACGTCCCAACAAAAACAATTATTATCTCACACTCTATAGAAAGCTGCAATACCTAATACGTTCTTCTCATCTGTAAATTTCTATCATCTTCATCCTATTAAGATTAGAATAAGTTAGCGACTAAATTGCTCCCCTATAATTCTTCTTTCTTTTTTCTTCTCTAATAATTAATAGCTTTATAATTCTTCTTTTATTTTATTAACATTAACAACAATTAATAATATTGAAAAAGAACAGTTGAAACTAACTACTTACAGATAAAATATTTGTCCCAAATCGGTATTCTTATGATTATGATCATTATCTAACGTATACATATATATATATATATAAACGAAAATCTATCATACCTAGTTAAAGCTACAAAGCTAGCTATACTATCCCCTTCATAATGGGAGAAAAAATAAATGACAAAATTTTAAATAAAAAGTGATCTTCGCCGCCTCTTTAGTTCATCAGAAAGAACCCGGTCAGCCCGGACAACAACATTAAAAAATACCTAAGTGGTTATCGTAAAGAAACTTACCGACAAAAACTAAATGCTATTTGAATACTGCTTGAATTGCAAGGAAATGTTGAGCGTTAGGATTCAATTTCAGTTGGCATCAGTGTGCAGGTTGGCACGCTGTGGTACGGTCCTGGGTCGACCTTGGCTTCCACGTGCTTCGCTCGTGTCACTGTACCCAATACAATGCTGGCTAAATAAAAAAGCAATGTCAGTCAACGAGCTTTATCATTAACAATTACATTGATCTGAATTGGTGAATCGTAGATGAGTGGGGCTGTTATTGACCTAAAATAGATAAAACATGAACATATATGTATATATACCAAACCATCGTCATAATGGTATGACGACCTCAAACACTTCAGACTCTGCATGCATACATAACCAGTATCTATATAAATATAAACATGAATGTTTTTATGTCCTTTATAGAATAGTAAACGGTTGGATTCGAGAATGGTTTAGATTCACAATTGGACCCGATAGGTCAGGTGCTACTGGGTCCGTGGCTTTTATTTTTTCACCCAAGCGAAGGTGGACGGGACAACTATTTATGAATACATATATATCTTCACGCCTTCCCAATAGTGTCTTGGAGGGTTAAGCAGAGGTTTGTAGGTAGTACCCACACACCCGCTTGTCGCCTGAGACATATTTTAGATGTCAAAGTGGTATATGGCGAGTCCATCGCCGTTACTCAAGCACAACTATTCACACGCCTTTGAATTTCTTCTCAAACGTATGCAGGTTTTCTCTCGATGTTTTCCTTCACCGTGTATTTGTGGTAGCCGAAGTGGTGTGACTAATCACTGTACTTAGTTCAGAAAAACTCATTGGTACAGTCGGAATGCGAACTGTGTTTGTGTTGCAGTTGCAAACTCGAACCACTCGGCTTCAATTGTCCTACATGTCAGTGTATTAGTTGAGAATATTCCAGAAACAATTGTTAAAATTAAAGTTCATGTTATTGCCCAGAATCAGTAATTGCTGTACGGAGTACAAGCCTATATAATTTCACCCCATTCAAATGAGTGTCCCAAGGACGAAACGTCTGAATTATGGGCCGATAAGGGGAGTCAGGTTGGGGTATGATATGAATAACACCTCATCTGTTTTATGTGTGTGTGTGCAAAGCAATGTTTACTTATACATAAATAGAGAGAGTATAGCGTTTGCAGAAGAAACTTATTCGCTTTAACTTCCTTTTACCCATCGGATTTAACAAAAGAAATGTTATTTAATTTTGTTTTTTTTTTATTTCCTAAACGTTGGATGATTTACGCAGATTGAGCATTAAAGTCAAAATCGTTCGTTATATAAATAGAATAAGATTCGCAAGTGTGTGATGTGCCATGCCATAACGGACCCGAAGTGCGAACCGACGAACACACGAAATAGAAAGCAACATTAGCGGTCGTTGAACCCAGTGACCGATGTCTGAGCAGGCGGATTGAGATACTGAGCCATAGCAGTTTTGCTCACTTCTTAATATGGTAAGATGACGGATTCTTCTGAAAATGGCAATAAAAATTGGTCCTTCGAGCTGAAATCTACAACTAAGAGGTCTACCTGGTTAGGTACCTATTTGAAATATTGATTTGACAATATATATACATCTTTTGGAGCCTGTAACGACCTGTATTTCGCGAATCATGATAAGAAATATATTTAATTAACACGGACATCTAGTAATGCTAAGAAGTAAATATAGTAAATAATTATCATAAAAATTCTGTAATAATCTTTTCTACTCAACCCTATTCTCTAAAATATATGCGTTTCTGACATATTTTAGACCTCAGTCACAATCCCAATAATAATTTATGAGAGCTCATCTTTGGCAAGTCGCTTGTCTTTGGCACTCGTATGAACAAAAGAGACAAATATTCATACTATGTAGATCCAGCTGAAGAAATCTACTAAATGTATTTATGTTCGACCGTGGGTGGAATCTGGATTTATACGTTCAGAGTAATTTAGGATTCGATTTTAAATGTAAACCGGAACTATCTTTCAGGGCCTGACCTATTTTTAACCGAGTGTTCTGTATCTTGTATTTTTGCAATAATATTTAAAACTGTCAGTGTCTGACACACATGAGCCTGCTGTGAATTATCCGGTCGCCTCAATAGAAAGCGGCAAGGGCGTGCAGAAAAATTCGGATGTGATCTTGACAGGAGCCTTGAGGGGCCTTACAATGGCTTGTTATAGCAATCGTAATTAAAAAACGTATAGCGATAGATGTATAGACGTAGATAAATCTGTCCTTTTCGCACTCTTGAATGACGATGGGTAAAGCGCGTCATGGTACGTGACTGAGATATACAAAACATAACTCGGTTATTGGGTGTTGTTGGTTCCAAGAAGGTGTAACTTTTATGAAATTTTCTTCCAAAGCTTTGAGGAAGGCATGATGGAAAGGAAAGAGGCATATAGTAAGTGAGAATCCTGTACATTATTCTATCATTCTGCCCGTTTTAACAATAAATCAGTCAATAATAAATAATACAGTATGTTATATAAATAAAATAATTTATAGTTGTGTTCACGCCTTCATACAATGATCTCCGAAGGGCCTATCAACCGTTTGTAACCAACGTGATAGATTATAAGTCCGTCGATGACACGTCATTCTCACACAAATAAGCAGCAATCTTCACTATATTCACAATGTCCAATTCATACAATAGAGGATTTGGCGCCAACAAGCTATAATTTCTTTTGCAGTTCCTGGTGCAAGTAATTGCACCTTGAAAATGCAAATGATATTTATTTCGGTGGAAAAAGAGGCTCTAAATTCAATTCTCCTTAAGTGGGTGCTGTTAAGCCCGCTGAAGTTGGTTGAATAGCTCTGTCACAGTCCATAATAAGGGTAATCACAGCATATTACTCGTGATTACTCCATACGCTCTATTGCGTCTTATGTAAAACCTGACCTACGATTATGTGTAACAATCTCGGAGTTACCATATTTTTTTCCTTGTTCCCTTAGCTTATACGTGTTGCATATTAAAACAAGTCCTGATAATAATATTATAAATGCGAATGTTTGTTCCTCTGAACTAACCAACCAACTGAACTTCCAAACGACTGAATTAAATAAATATTTATTTCATTAGTCACTATAAGAAGCACATGTACATATATTGTATAAAAAAAATATAAAATATGTACATATTTATTGTCAAAATAAAATGCACGAAATATTTTTTTTACACACCTTAAAATATTACTGTATAATTGGACCCTGCTTGCCCCGAAGAACTCTTCGTGATATAAATGTATCTTTATATCATTAAAATAACGATACTTATTAAAACAGAGCTCACGAATGACGAAGACAATGCATTTGATATTAGAAACGAGGTACATTTAATACTGTAGTACATATTACTTTACCCTAAACCAATTCGGCGCATTCGGCATTTGTGTGTAGCGTACACACCTATCGATAACAAAATTTTATATGTTATTGCATCATACAAAAGGACCATGGCTGTAAAATATGGAGAGTTGTGTAGAAATGAAATCATTAAGTAATACTTCACTTTCATTTTGTATACCGTGAAAAAATGCCTAAGCAATGTACATAATTGCGAATTAGTATGCCGTTCTTCGCTTAATAAGCGTCTATTCACATGGTTACCGAGCCTTATTCAGAACTAATAAAACATAAACTTAGGACGTGTACCCACATACCTTCCTACTTTAACTTTATTGGTATTGCTGAGCCCTAATGCAGAGTGTGATGTTATATTCTGGCTTAATTGTGTGTTAAATAACAATGCAATAAATTAAATATTTAAAATGACAGATTGCAGCAACTGATAAGAACTTGGTCAAATTTAAGGAAAATACCACTTTGAAGCAATCGAGAGTGCACAAGTATTTCTAGTGTCAAAGATTTTCTGGGGCCTTGCCATGACGTTACATGACCAAGAAAACGAGGGACTTACGGTAAATGACTTCTACAATCCTGTTCTCTATTGAATATCAACATAGCAAATTCGCCCCTATCGTTTATGTGTTGTCGTAGGCTTAAATTTTTAACTACTATTACTATTTCCATTATTATTTTGAAAGCTCAAAGAAGGAGAAGTGAGACATAAACCGTGAACATACCATAACTTTATTAGCAACACTAGGGACCTGAAACCCTAAACGTAATTGAATAAGGATTTGATTTATTTTTAAATCCCAAATATCGTTTCGAAAGTCTTCAATGTCAAAAAATCATAGCGGGAACAAAAAATAAAGTGACGTAAAACTGTGCCTTTAGGAATTTTATTAACATAACATTCGTTTTGCTAACATGCAATTAAATAATAGTCATTTTATGTAAGTAGAGGTATCTATCTGTTTAAACTTGGTGTCGATCTTTCTAGAAAGGTGCAGAAGTCTGACGCTTTGTGTTAGTTGGTATATTCGTATATTCATCCGTCTCTTCTTTATAGAAATACCTAAAGCTTTGATTGAACAATAAAAAAGTATTTTCGTGTTTTAATGATTTAAAGATGATGATAGAATTATTAGACAACTCTATTAATATTCTCTTCTAGTACCTACGGATACTGTCAAATTTCGATGGATTACTTGGCCAACTGCCATAATTTGGGCCAATTATTTTATAGGATTGTTTATCATTCATACACATGATATTACTTAATACGATAATGTGCATTCGGAATATTCCTGCTAGACGATACGCATGGCCGTTAAAAGTAATTATGCAAGTTCGCTTGCGAGCTGAGTCGCGACGGCCCGCGACCATCGTTGCCTCCGCCGCTAGTGCTGGGAACACCGAGGTCATTCCACAATCGATATCGACTGTTGGATTTACTATTTATTTATTAATCAATTTATTTTACAAATTTGTACTTAAAGTCTTCAACGCTCATAAGTTCACAGAAATTATTACACAATAACATATATTTGTCATATGTAAGTAGGTATTGTTAAGGAAACGCTTCTCATGACTTATAGCTTATCATCAAAGTAATGTTATTTATGGCTATATTAAACTTTTGCTCCATTTACACCTATATTTTTATTGTAAATATTTTAGCATTTATATGAGCTTACTGTTGAATTCACACGTTTACGGTTTTCATGAGTTATTGCGACTAATTCTCGATGTACGTTGCTCTTACTCGAATTAACCCTATAATATTATCCTTAAAAATGCCAGTGCATGTGCATGTTCAGCTACTTGTATACAACGGCGACATATAGGTATGTATGAAGAGATTAATGGATGTGGATTAAGCGTGTGGAATAAGTCTAGAGAAACTGGCACTCTAATCACTCTATCCAGTGAGGAACTCGCCATGATGTTATGATGATGAGTTAAATTGAGTTCAAATGCAGTTGCTTTTTGGCAAACTTAGTCGTGAACGTCTTTAAACACGTAACAAACGACTGGCTTACCTACCTATCTAGAAAAAAATATTAATTTTAGGATGAAATAAATTTGTGTATAACCTTCCGCAAAAAAAAATCTAATTCAATAAGAGGTTTCAATAAGAGGACAAACATATGCTACGTTCCTATGAACTCCCTCTATTTTACTAATCGAAGGAAAACATCTACGCAGGAGTAGTGTGATGTATCTGTAACTACTGTTCAACTTATATTAACCATACTTAGGACTACACATTGAGCCATACATTCCTTATATTTAGGTATGGGATTTGATAACATAACCTCAAAAAGTGCTTAGAGAGGGAGAGAGAGAGAGAAAGAGACAAAAGAATTAATAAGAGTTTCAAGTTACTAAATTTACACTTATCGAAGTAATGGGACTCTAACAACACTACATTCGGTGCGTTCAAGTTTCAATTGTCTGCAGTGGAAATTTCCACGATAAAACATGCAACCTTCGCCTGTACTGTTCTAACACACAGAACTTAGCGTAAGCCCATCTCGCTCGCTTAAAATCAACGCAGGCGCTCTGACCTAACCAGTATGTACTGCTCTAACACCAGTTCTCGCCGATAAAGCTCTCTCCCTCACTTGGGTAAGTTACCGTTCTATTTTACGGATAGCTCAGCGCTATGTATACTTCTCGGTCGTCGGCCAAATGATTTTTGTTACCTGTCTTTCTCTAGAGCTTGAATGGAGTAAATTTTGTTTTCTTGATGCAGAGCTACAGCTTCAAATCCAACAAAATACTATAGGTTACAACTGCCGCCACGTGCTCTGGGGTTAATGACTGATATAACAGATAGCAATGCAAACATAAATAAACAATAATTGTGGCATTATTATGGAGGCCGCGGTATGAGGTTAAATTGATGATAATTTCTGTTCTTTTTTCGTAAAAATGCATGAACTGTACTGAAATAATATGCAACTTGTTGATTGTTGGAATTTGTGATGTCATATTATTTATGTTGTCAGTACTAAGTTTCATTTGGCATTCGGAGGATGCAATGTTTTTGAATTTAAGTTTTTTTTGTAGGAGTTAAAAAATTGTTTTGTCTGTTCTATATAATCTAATCTAAATAAGAGATTCTTGAAATGTTTCAGAATAGCTTGGCTTAGGTTTAGTTGTGGCTTGCTCAGCAAGGATTCCCAGTGATGTGTATAAAAGTTGTTTTCTAACTTTAGGTAATTTTCACGACTTGAGATGAAATTCTAATCTCACAATTATCTGCCCTCAGCGAGAATCAAACTTGTGAGCTTAAGTTCAGCCAAAAGCCCATACCAGTGCACCGGACGGCCTTTAATATAAGTAGGTACCTACTTGTGCATTTATTTATATTGTGTGGCATAGTTATTGTATGGAAAATAACATCTCACATGATTGGTCCACTCCTGGCGTTTCTCTGTACGAATCGGTCGTGAAGTATCTGAATAAATATTTTCAGACGAGACTATAAACAGAGCGGCCTTTATTTGTGTACGTACACGCCTTTGGCCTTCAATAAATGCTGGTTATCATTTCTACACACTTCTTATTGGATTCATTTTAGAACATACGAATACTTATCTATCTGGGATCTTATATTAGTACGATACATAATGTTTGTTATATAAAACAATCGAATTTTTTTTTTTAATTATTTGAGTAATATAAAATAGGTATTCGTAAGAACAACAAATTTACTTATTGTTTATTTGTATCTATGTAATTAATTTCATTATTTTCAAATTACGAGTAATTTATTTATATAAATCATTGCGGAAATTAGCAGAGCAATCAAAGTTTTATCGATGTATATGATTGTGTCTAATTATTGAATGTAATATTTAGTTGGTATACGAGGTCATTCGGTAAACGGTAACCGTCGCCCACCGAAGCTTGCAACATCAGTGACACCATACGTAGTTGCGGTACATTGCACGACTAAAAGTGACGTACTAGACGTACTAGACGTACTAGACGTACTAGACGTACTAGATGTGTTATTATCTTATAAGGTTTGTTTATTTATTTGTTTATCGCCGTGCCCTTGTTGTTTAAACGTGACATTGGTGATGTCACGGGGCGTCGTGGAGACGAAGCGTTTTAAAATAACACGCCCCGGAATCTGACATCAAAGCTACCGTTTCCATGGTTACTCACGTGACGTTGGAAAATAACATGAAAGCATATTTATTTATTCGGCAAAAGTAATACACACATCGGAGATTACAAAATTGCTTATGAACTAGTAAAAATGTTGTGAAACCTAATTAGAAAACTAAATTATCGTGGGCTTAAAACCATTTGATTTGATGATCAAATTGTTTTAAGATGACGATTTGAAGAGATTGATGAATGTCATCAATCTCTTCAAACGTGTTTACCGGTTTCGAGCACTCTTGACTTCTCATCTTTGAGTGTACTTGTATATAACTCACAGTATAATAATATTAAATTTGTAGCATTATAGCAGCTAAGTTAAGCTAAAATGTTATAGCAGCTAAGAGCCCAGCAAGCCCGTGTCTTTTACCTGGTTTGGTTGAAAACCTAATCGCTTTCATGTCCTCACAGAGCACAGACAATAACGCAGCGCGCTGACCACTTTTCACTACGTTCTAATTCTCTTTGGTTTCCCCCAAAACCATAAACCCCTTTCTTACCTTTAAATGGCGGGACGGTCTAGTGGTTAAACTCGTGATGGTAAAGCTTGAGCGGCTGGTTTGATACCCCGGGGGCGGATTAGAAACCACTACACAAATGAAGATGAACGCCTGCTTACTTGGATGTCCTTTATTTTTAAATTTTGTACAGTTGTACCAAGGTTTGTTAAGTTTGTGGCTAGATCTGTCTGGAATTGTCGCAAGATATTGTATTTGTGTGTATGTATGGTGAGTACCATCGCGCCGTATCGCGTTATGTTGGAAATATTATACCCACAGTAGATTCATAGTGACGTTGGCGCATGCGGTAACTTCGCGGCTGGCATTTGGCACAGAGTTGGCACTAGATTTGTTTATCCCAATTCCCCGTTCCCGGCCGTGATCTTTGTGTAGGTAGCTGGCCCAGAGTTCATCGGCGGATAGCTTGTTCGTGCAAGTTTTGCTAATACTTATGTGTATTTCTTTAAGGCGTGAATTAAAAAAAATATATTCTAGGTGTAATTTTTACCTTACAATACATATAATTTCAATTGAATTATGAAACGAAAGACTTGCGGAAATCATTGTTTAATTTTGCTGAATAATTATACTTTAGGTTTCTTCGCATCTTACCAAGTCTAACCGAAATAATCATAATAATTAAAGGCGGAAGTATGGATATTACAATTTAGAACTAGGATGAACATATAGGCTTGATTCAAAAACAAATTTTGTTATTGCTGGCATAAGTCACTCAGTGGGTCCAAGTAGTACGATAAAATTATATTTTGTAAACAAGTACACACGCACACACCTACCCACCACCTAGCTAGATATGCCAATTCGTTCAATCAATAAAATGATCAAATTAAGGAGTTCTATCCGCAAATTATCTATCAGAATTGAAGAATACTGTTTCTCAATTTGATGACAGAAATCTTAATCTTTACTGATAATTGTAAATATTTTTTTGCAGCGCCATCTGTAATCAAGTGGATAACTCAATAACATAAAAAAAGTTGCTACTATGCACTAGATGGCAGGACTAAAAGCGACATCTATCATTAAGTTCTAGAACGACTTCGTATTTTTACCATGATAAACTGTCAAACGGGAATCTGTAAAGTATTTATCGTTTCCTAAGAGATGACTCGAAATGTATTATATTTGACGCTTTTTGAAGCGAACAGCTAAGCGACTTTTGAGGCGGTGCACAGTGCACAGATAATTAAAGATTGCAACGATAGCAATTATAGACCACATGGTTGAAGTGACGTTTTTTTTATATTTTCAACATACCCCACAAACTATTTCATCGTTGTAGTCCGCGCGGAACTAGTTAGTCGCGCCTTTGGTACGTGCAAAACGAAAGCCGATAGAATATAAAACTGACTCCAATTAAAAAAAATCTGAGTCAATTAATTTCGAAAATAATAAGTATATATATATCCTCACGCCTTCCCACAAGATTGGGGCCTCTTAAGGGAAGGGGTAGGCAGAGGCGTATAGGTAGTACACACACACCCACTTTTCGCTAGAGATATATTTTCCATCGACGTATCTCAAGCATGACTATTATTAATACTTAAATATTTGAATCAAGCATTTTTTTAATTTCTTTGTAGGATTTTTTTAGGCATGTGTCTATTATCACTCTTATTCATGACTCTGGATTGTGGGAAAGTGTGACCACTGTGCACAGTGCCTCACCCCTGATGTGATATCAATTACATACTCTCACTACGTTCAGCGTCCGGTTGATTTCCCCTGACAACAATCGGCCGGCTATCAATCTACGGCCACGCGGCCTGTCGGCACATTCACAGGAGAACTTAGCTAATTTGCAAATTGAATTCGATTTGTGCGTCTGTGACATAAGTTTTATTGGAAGGAAAACATCGAGAGGAAACCTGCATACGTCTGAGAAGCAATTCAAAGGCGTATGTATACTTGTGCATGAGTAACGGCGATGGACTCGCCATCTATTACGTTGGCACCTAAAATATATCTCTGGCGGAAAGTGGGTGTATGGGTATATTATATTACCTATACACCTCTACCAACCCTTTCGGGAACCCATGTGGGAACCCATGTGGGAAGGCGTGAGGATATATAATTTTTATTATTATATATTATAAAAACTCTGCAGTTTTGAGTAAGCAATTGTGACCTCTATGTACATACATACATATCATCACGCCAAGTCCCTAACGGGGTAGGCAGAGAGTATAGAGCGCCAGTTCTCTCTAGACTTACATACCTCTTTCGCTTCGTCCACATTCATCAGTCTCTTCATACATGCTACATTACATACCTCTATGTAATGTAGCAATATACATTGTCGCAAATGTTCCTTATATGTAGCTACAGACGTTCAAGTAACAAGATCAGGCTACATTGATAAAGCTTTCACAGTAACTAACCAATGACTCATCGTTCAATCAAATATAGAAACCTATGTCAGAAATACGAACGGACGAGCATGTATATTTTATTTTATTTTTATACGTAAATCTACAGTTTCATATAATAAAAATTTACATAAACTATATCTGAGTTACAGCAGTTACATAAAAAGAAGGCTTGTTTAAAACTAGACTTCTTATTAGACATAATAATAAGGAAAAATGTAAAAATGGAGCGTATCATTGGAGGTAGGAATAATACGAATAATATTTTGTATTCCGTTTAATCGGTGAGTTAGAAAAGGCAAATTATATTGGTTAACATGTTAGGCACAAATATTTTTCGTGACCTCCAAACTATTTTCAAGAGCGATCGAAGACGTCTTGCAAACAGCATCCATAAAATACATAGGAACATTTCACAGTGTGCATAAGCGTTATTGGCTCATAATAAATGTATCGAATTGGCGAAAACGTATCAGAAAGCAGCTGCGGGGAAGAATTAGGGAGAGATGTGCCTCCCTCGGGAGTTTACGTACGGCCCGGGGACCAACACCTGCGCTCTAACCATGGCCCAGTACCGATTTCTTTATATTTTTTGCCAAGACAAAGAGTGACATCTCCGTAACACGTGTCTAATCAATGTTGTAATCACAATCATTCTTTATCTCACACCTGCACTAATTTACGATAACTTATCGAGCCCAGTATAGTTATATAGATTAATTTTTGGTACATTGTCATTCGCCCATAGGCGGTCAACGTACACTAACAGTGGCAACCATGTGTTCGTGATAAGTGTTATTGAAACGTTGCAGTGACTTTCCGAGTCAAAATGAAGCTCATTAACACGTGTATAATTTTCCTAACTCTATGGTGCAGTGTTCAGGGGAAATGTGTTATGCGTGGTGTATGTGCACAAGTCGGTGGACACAGTAAACCTTGCCCGGTAGACATAGAAGCGCCACTTGTGGTAGGAGATCTACCTCCCGAGGAGACTGATGAATTGATGGATATATTTGCACACAGATGTCCTTCGTACGTTTTCGATGAAGATGGAAACCGTAAACCGAATGATGAAATATACAGCTGTTGCAATGCAGAACAGATCCGGAGCATGGATTCTTCTTTGGTGTTGGCCGATGGTGTCCTTGGGAGATGCCCAACTTGCTATAGAAACTTTGCTAGACAAGTTTGTGAATTGAATTGCGCCACGGACCAGAGTCGCTTTGTGAATGTCACCACCGAGACCACCCCAGACGGAATTGAGTATGTAAACGAAATAAATACTAGATTACACAATGATTTTATGATTGGTGCGCATGCTTCCTGCGCCGGAGTCCTCGTTCCCCAGACCGGTCTGCCCGCCATCAACATCATGTGTGGTAGCGCCGTGGTCTGCGACGCTGATGCCTGGTTCGGCTTCACAGGTGACACAGTTGCAAATCCTGTGACTCCAGTGCAAGTGAATTTCCACAGAGTGACAACGGAAGAAGATTCTATGAACGTGAGTGCAGTACCTTGTCACGAAACCATCTATGACGACCTTCCATGCGGCTGCGTGGACTGTGCGGACAACTGTCCTATGGGAAGTGAACCAGTATTACCTGATATTTGCACAGTACTGTCTGTTAATTGCATTGGTTTCTCAGTTGGAATAGTTTTCTTTGTGATCAGTGCGATAATATTTATAGTTCTAACGCTTGTAGATTATAAGAAAATGAGAAATATGGAACCTAAGCCTCCTATTGTAGGAGAGGTTGATGTTAACATTATAGTAAGGTTTTTCCAAACAGCGTTTTCAGCAATAGGTGGTATCGCGGCCAGTTATCCAGTCATTATAATTATGTTAACAACTTGGGTAGCTTTCGCAATGTTCTTTGGAGTAATTAATCTGAATTTAACAACGAATCCTATAGAACTTTGGTCTGCAGAAAATTCACGCAGTCGCAGTGAGTTAAATTACTTTAATTCGAGGTTTGGCCCATTTTACCGAGCTGCTCAGGTCTTTATGCGGTTTGATGGCTTAGAGCCCTTTACGATTAATAACGTCACGTATGGTCCAGCATACAGAATAGAAGCTGTATCGGAATTATTGAAACTTGAAGATGCTATTTTAAACATCGGTAGAGATACCGGCGGTGTAGTTTTAGAAGACGTCTGCTACGCACCTTTGCGAGGTCGCAACGACCCCCCGCGACTTGATTACTGTGTGTTGATGTCAGTTAGTGTTTATCTCGGCGATATGAGAAATGACATTAATAACGTTACTTATCTAGATAGTATCCAGAACTGTTTAAATAATTATTTCGGGTTAGATTGTCTAGCATCATGGGGAGGTGGCTCTGAGCCGGAAATTACTTTCGGTGGCTACGAAGAAGATATTTTGAGTGCAAACACTTTATTAATAAATTTTCCAATCAGTAATTATCTTTTAGAAGAAGATTTACAGCCAGTATTGGAATGGGAGCAAAAGTTTTTGGACTTAGTTCAAAATTATATAGAAAATTCAAAACCGGATTACGTCACTATTTTCTATGGCGCTGAGAGATCGATTGAAGACGAGATTCAACGCGTGTCGGTTGCTGAAGCAGTACCTATAGCGATAAGCTATATTCTCATGTTTATATACGTAACCCTTGCTTTAGGAAACGTAAGAAGTCTCAAAACTTGGCTTATTGATAGCAAGATTTTAGTTGCGATAGGAAGTATCATGGTGGTTTTAATTTCAATATTCTGTGCGATGGGGGTAATGGGATATGCCAATATTACTGCTACATTACTCGCTATTAATGTCATACCATTTTTTGTGCTATCAGTCGGAGTTGATAATGTATTCTTGATGGTTAATACGTTGCATGACGTTCAAAGCAATTTAGTAAATTACGCAGATTACAAGGAGGATTTAAGTTTTGACAAAAAAAGAAAATATGTTTTTGAAAAAATGCTGCGTAAAGTGGGTCCGTCAATGTTTGTGTCGTCCGTCACACAAATAACATGCTTTGCCATCGGAAGCATCACGAACTTTCCCGCCGTAGTAACCTTTGCTGTATTTGCGAGTGTTTCATTAGCATTCCTTTTTGTTTTCCAAGTCACTACAGTGGTCGCAATTTTGTCACTTGATTACAAACGAGCTGCACAAAATCGATTTGATATACTTTGCTGCGCTCAGAAAAAGATTCTGGACGACGAGAACCCATTACATTCTGAGACACCTTACCGAAGTCTCACACAAAGACTTATGGAACCATATTCTAAGGTCATACTAAATTGGCGGGTGAAAATTGTTGTTGCTATAGTTTTTATGCTCATTACTTCCATCAGTATTGTTTTGATTCCACAAATAGAAGTTGGTCTCGACCAAGAGATGGTGCTGCCACCCGATTCCTATGTTTACGGCTACTTACAAGCTGTGAGCGGACTTATGAAGATTGGTCCACCTGTATATTTTGTACTTAAAACTGGATTGAATTTCACAGATCCCAATCACCAAAATGTTATATGCGGTACGCAACTTTGTAACGAGGATTCGCTTATCACTCAAGTATTCTTAGCAGCTCGGCATAGTGAGATCACCTACCTTGCATCGAGCTCTAACTCATGGTTGGACGATTTTATTGAATGGAGCAGTTTGCAGGCGTGTTGTAGGTACAATACAACTGATGGCTCGTTTTGCCCAAGTTCAAGTACATCTGCGGATTGTGCTCCTTGTGTAATTGAGAGAGATGAATTTGGTAATGGTCAATTACGACCTCATAAGGACGCATTTGAACGGTACATTCCTTTCTTCTTGCAAGACGAGCCTACTGACTCCTGCAATAAGGCCGGACTTGCCAGTTATTCGGGCAGTGTTAACTATGTTCTCGATTCTCAAGGCCGCGCGACGGTGCAAGACACTAACTTCATGGCATACCACTCTGCCTTAGCAACTTCGCAAGACTACATCACAGCATTAATTTACGGTTACGAAATAAGTGCAAACATAACTGCCGCTATTCAGAAACACACTGGTCTCGATGTTGAGGTGTTCCCATACTCGGTCTTCTATGTATTCTATGAGCAATATATGACCATGTGGCAGGATACGTTTTCATCCCTTGGCTTTTGTTTAATTGGCGCTTTGGGATTCAACCTCTTAGCAACCGGCTTCAACTTCTTAACGACGTTTGCAGTAATATTTACTGCAATGCTAGTAGTCGTTAATATGATGGGTGTTATGTACATTTGGAGTATACCTCTAAACGCGGTTTCCTGTGTCAATCTCATTGTGGCTATCGGTATAGCAGTTGAGTTCTGCAGTCATATAGCCTACGCCTATGCGACCAGCAACCGGTCCCCTAGAGGCAAAATCGAGCACGCTATTCAAGAAGTAGGGGCGACGATCATTACTGGTATCACGTTGACCAATCTACCTATTATAGTTTTAGCATTCTCAGTCACAGAAGTTATTGAAGTTTTCTTCTTTAGAATGTTCTTCAGTATAGTTATAATAGGTTTTTTGTATGGAATGGTATTTTTCCCCGTTTTCTTAAGTTATCTAAACAATTTATTTGTGAAGCATTAGAAATGTTACATACACAACGATACTAAGATACCATTATCTTTCGGCAAGTTTGCAGAGATAAGTGTTATGTGAAATAAATTCTTGTAATTAAGTATCTAGATAGATCATGAAATGATATCGAGGCAAATCTTGTGCGTTATAATTTGATGCATTTTCATATTTGTTTAGAATAATTAAGAATTGTACATATATGGTGATCATTATTTATTACGAGTTCAATTTACTTACCTTGGTGAACTAAGATTAGATGTAAGTTTTAATAAATAAACAAATGATAACAAATACTGTGCTTAATTTTTACATAAAACTTATAATATGTATATATATTTACATGTAAAATTTATATGACTAGATCAATCAATGTAGGTAAGTTGGTTTTAACAATACGTACATTCTATTTAGGTGCTAGACGAGCCGCGATGGCCGTGGTTTCAGTGACATTTAATACAATAAGGATTGCAAGTTCGAACTCTTCATCAGAATAAATGAGTTTTACAGTACAATGCCTACACCATTAGGGACTTGGCGTGATGAATGTATATGTAAAGAGATTAGATGTGAGATGTACAAAACTCACAGTAAGGAAACCTGCGTTCAGAAAAAACCAAACGCGCTAAGTCGACAATATTGACAACCGTTAAGTCTAACAAGACATTCAAGACGTATGATTAGTCATGCTTGAGGAACGGCGACGTACTCACCATTTATCATTCACGTTGGCATACAAATATACTTCCGTAGAAGTAGGCGTTGTATAACCTCTGCTTACCGTAAAACTATTTCCTTTACGTTTTAAATTACATAGTACTCGGCATATACTACTGCACGTACATTGTCATCAAAAATATGAAAGTTTACTGATAATATGAGTGTTCCAGCATGTACCTGGAATACTCATATTATATATACAGAAGATTTATGCATGTATTGTGTAGGTGCATCTCGCTAACTTGTAGCCCAGCGAAAGAAAACATTGTTCGGCAACTTGAATGTAAACAAACAACGTGAATGATTCACGCCTCCAACACATGATTTAAATAAGCGATGTAACAAATTGCCAGACGAAGTATTTCGATTTTCGAAAGTTTCTTATCCGGTGGTAAGGTTGGCAACAGCCTCCTTAGAGATCCGAAGGCTGCATTGAATGCTTCGACTCGGATCCTCTCCCTAGTCGCGTGAGCAGTTCTGTATTTGAGTGTGGCTCTGCGCCTTCTTCGTCGTTCTTCTCGAGAAAGACCAGCGCAGGGAGAGCCTGCCCCACTGGAGAGGTAGGCTTCCTCGGACATTGCACACGGCTCTAGCGGTCTATCTCTGGAGAACAGATAAGCAATTTCATAAGTCGGTATTTTTTTTCTGTTTCACAAAATTGTCAGTAACACGTACGTTTGCAAACTCAGGTGCTTATCACATAGTTCATAAAAAGCGCTATCTGTAGAGTTGTTAGCTTTTATCGGAGGAATTAACTACATTATATGTCTGTATATTGTTAAAGCGTGTGTTAAGACACAACAGCTGAAAGTAGTCGTTGGTAAGTAGAATTAAAAGTAATTCTGTAATGTTTTAAAAAGTGCCTCTAACTCTTTAGAAGTAAAAACTTTTTAAAACTTTACGAATGAAAGAAAACCAGACTTTAAAAAATGACTTTCAACGAAAGCCAAATAAAGCTTAAAATTGAGTTGCGAAACGAAATTTAGCACGAATATTCTTGTTTCTATAATATATTATTATTACAAGTTTATTCTCTTGGACGGAAACCGTTCGGGTTGTATATTTCTAGGCGGAAATTAACTCATGACTACCGAAATATGTAGACACACATTAGGACCCATTAGGCAAGTTTGCCAAGAAATAAGCTCGTTGGCAGACGGTGAAATTTACTGTCCCATAAAATTTAAGGACTAACGTTTTTCATGCGGGAGCAACAGTGGGTAGGCACTCCGCGTGACAAAAATAATCATATGCAAAGTATAAAGACAGGATAGGTACCTACCTCTTCCTAGGTGCTAAGTTCTCTCGGCCTGTGATAGGTAGCAAAGCCTCCCGCGGCTCGGCCAGCATGCACGACAGACCTTCATCCATGCTGCCTCCGCTTTCCATCCAGCTCTTCATTATTATACTGTGTATACAGACAAATACATGTATTATTGGCGGATAATGTAAGCACGCTGATTCCGTAAAAGAGATAGGGTTTAACTTGCCCCAAGTACTTCCCTTGGGGCAAGTAAATCTCTTTTCTAGTATATACGTCACTTATGCCAGTGCTATGCTCTTCTTGGCCAGGTTTAAATGGTGCAAAAAATTTTATTTCACAGGCCTAGATGGGCCCCTAGAAAACGTCGAATAAGGTTCATGGTTCGGGTTAGCGGTTTCCATGGAGAAGAACTGGCAAGACACACCATGGTGCATAATTTAAATATAAGTATCATCCGCCTATTTTTTTCATATACAACAGTAATGGCAAGCATACCGTCCACCTGATGAGAAACGGTTACCGTTGCCTTTTTACGCTCACGATACCGAAGGATCACCTGCACGTTGCCACTCTGTGTTAGAGTTATACTGTGTTGGCAGCATAATGGGACCAATCCCTCTGCTGCCAACACCATATAACAATCCTCATCTCTCCCAAGGAGGTCATTTTTATATCCTCACGCCCCACTCACTCCCAACACACCTCACATTCCCACAAGGGTCCCCGAAGGGGTAGGCTATACATACGCCTTTGAATTTCTTTCTCAGATGTATGCAGGTTTCCTCTCGATGTTTTCCTTCACCGTTCAGCTCGTGGTGTGACTAATCACTGTACTTAAGTTCAGAAAAACTCATTGGTACAGTCGGGATTCGAACTTGCGCCCTTTGAGTCGCAGGCAACTGCTCGAACCACTCGGCCACCACGGCTCATTATTATTGGTAACCTTATTCAAAAGTAAAGCCTGTTTAATTTATCCTTATGGAATTAATAACGATGCGGATCTTTCGATTGCCTTATATATCATCCAAGAATAAGGTTCAAATATTCGCATAAATCATCTGATATTACACTAAATACAATAAAGTTTACTATAAAAATATCCTTTATCCTTCAAATGTTATATAATATATCTTCATGTCTTCTCACAAGGGTAACCGAAGGCAGGGAAGGGGTGTATGGGTAGTAAGAACCACACACCCGCATCCTTCAAATATAAAACCCTTTTATTTGAGGCCAACATGTACATTCCTTAGACACGTTTATTTTGATTTCCCGATCAAATCAAATTTACTGCCCGCAGCAAAGAGCACTCCACATTAATAATACAACACGCGTTCACACCTCGCTCTAAGCGAGCTCTTTAGGGGATAATAAATCCGTATTTATTCTTTTTATATCGCCCCCAGCGAGCTGCAACCCTTCTAGTAATCGAATCATCTCCACTAACCGTATCGAATAGATTCATTGATGGACTTTATAGTTACAATCTAATGCAGTCACCTCGTTAAATGTTCTGAATTAGTTGTCGCCATACGATTTCGCGAAGATTTTTATTTACTTGAATATTCTAATTTAATATTCCTTGGATCTGGAACTCAAATTGATCTAGTTCCAAATAAGCGATAAACATACTTAAACAGATAGATATATACATAACTAGATGGAACATCCAAGGCTAAGGTACAAATAATCGTTTTGATCAAACAAATATCTGCCCTCAGGGCAGGGTACGAGGGAATCGTACCCGCGACCTCAAACTTCTCAGTCAGAAGCTCAGATCGCTAGACCAGAAGGCGACTTCACGCATGGAAGTTCAAAGGGTAGGTAAGTCTAAAGACAACCGGCGTTCTACTCTTTCTGCCTACCCCGTTAAGGATTCAGTAGCAGCAACAATTAAAAATTATAATTATGATTTGATTGGACACTCAATTTGCGATGTAACAATATTTAGATATGAATATAATAACCGTTGTCTTAACCTGCTTGTTGTAATTATTATAAACTAAAAATACAATGATTCATATTTAGATACTAGTAACACCATATATGTACACATGAAGCTAAACTGTTAAGCTAAACAAAATATATTCACTGTGTGAATATATTTTGTTTATGAATTGAAAATATATTCACACACAAAAATATACAGTGATTAGTCACACCACGAGCTGAACGGTGAAGGAAAACATCGAGAGGAAACCTGCATACGTCTGAGAAGAAATTCAAAGGCGTATGTATAGTCGTGCTGGAGTAACGGCGATGGTCTCGCCATCTGTCACGTTGGCACCTAATATACCTCTGGCGGAAAGTGGGTGTGTGGGTAGTACCTATACACCTCTGCCTACCCCTTCGGGGACCCTTGTGGGAAGGCGTGAGGATATATATTCACTTCCTTCCTCCGTTAATTGCAAAATAAACACGTTGTTTTATTCTCCCTTAATTAAATATAAAATAATAAGTCTGCTGACTACACAAAATTAACGCGACGGGTGAACAAACAAACAGACAAAAATACTAATAATAGTAGAAATATATTCTACTTAATATTCTGGAATACCCAACTACAAAGACTCGCCAGTTCTACAAATGTATTATATTCTAATATTAAATATTCACATCGATACTTGAGAGAAATTTGTAAGAACATGTAAATATTTTCCTACGTCCGTTTTATACAGCGATTATAAACCATTCCTCAAATATGTCTGTAATTATCTGCCTAACCGTAACTTTAGTTTAGGTTTCAACGTTTATAACGTTAGTATAAGTACAGACGTTACTATTGGAATTAAGGATTTGCCTTTAGATAGTCCTTCTTCTGCTATCACAACTTTTTACTATTATATAGTAAACATTTTATGTAAGCAGCTCACAGTGATAGGTACTCGTAATAATTACCATTACCATACAAATTATTATAATTTTCAGAAATCCTCGAAGTACTTATTTCTGAAAATTTCTTTACTTACAGAATATAATTTATCTATATCATATATATCACATAAAAAAAGCCGTGGTGGCCGAGTGGTTCGAGCAGTTGCCTGCGACGCAAAGGTCGCAAGTTCGAATCCCGCCTGTACCAATGAGTTTTTTTGAACTTAAGTACAGTGATTAGTCACACCACGAGCTTTACGGTGAAGGAAAACATCGAGAGGAAACCTGCATACGTCTGAGAAGAATTTCAAAGGCATATGTATAGTCGTGCTCGAGTAACGGCGATGGACTCGCCATCTATCACGTTGGCACCTAATATACCTCTGGCGGAAAGTGGGTGTGTGGGTATTACCTATACACCTCTGCCTACCCCTTCGGGGACCCTTGTGGGAAGGCGTGAGGATATATTATATTATATATTATATTATATTATTATCATATATACAGACTATAACCTTCTAAACTTCATTGTTACATACATAAATCCTTATAATTGTTGTTATTTTGGATGCATAATGTTCGCGTATTCAAAATTTAAACATTTTGTAATTCTTTAAAATAGTTTTTTCGTAACATAACTGCTCAATGACACGTCTACGAGTATTGTGAGAACGTTGAACACGCCTTTCATAGGTGTACACGTCTAATACGATATGTTATTATATTATTCATAAGCCTAAATGTGTATACTGTTGGTGTGTCTTTAAATAACATATATATATTCACGTCTTCCTACAAAAGTACCCGAAGGGGTAGGCAGAGGTGTATAGGTAGTATCTATACACCGCTAAAGGTGCAAACGTGCAAACGATAAGCTCGACTGCACTTTGGTGCACGACACGCCATTCAATTTATTTTCAAACGTATGCAGGTTTCCTCTCGATGTTTTCCTTCACCGTAAAGCCCGTGGTGTGACTAATCACAGAACTTCAGGTCAGAAGAACTCATCGATACAGTCGGGACCCATTCCACTCGGCCACCACGGCTCTTTGAATTAATAAATAAATAAATACCTTGTAAGGTAAAGCCATTATGAGAGTTCCCAAAATAGAAACATTGTACTTACATTATATATAATTTTACGTATTCTGTAGCTCCTCAAACACAAGAAATTCTACACATATGGCCACTCATCAGCGCTTCATTAAGGCAATCAAACAATAATCACTACTTTTGTGCACCAAAACTTCCGCTCGGTTCGTGCCAACAGACCGAACTAGATGAGAGTACAGCATCCCTCTCTTTATATCTCTTGTGAAAGGGGATGGACCAACCCTCCGAGAGGGCGGTGCTACGAATCGAATGAAATAAAAGAAAGTCAACATTTGTAAGATAAAGGCTCAATATTTGTACGTTCTTGTAACGAACAAAAGTTGAAAGACAGATGATTCTATAACCGAAGGTGACTTGAAGAGAGGTACTATATATCTTGTCGGGATTCGAACTAGCAATTTTTGCATTGCAAGCGACTACTCGGCCACCACTTAGAAAAAGGCTTCAATACATACAAAAGTGATTATTGACCATTTACACTTTCGTAGCGGCTCGTAGTAGCTCGTAGCACGATTACTTAATAGGCAAACAAAATTGAACTTTAAAACCGAATTCATATAAATTGTACATTTATTTAGTTGTTTACAACTCTCATCTCATACTTGCGGTATTGTTCCTAAATTTAGCAATCAGTTAGCAACGGCATGTAGGGATCAAACTTTTATCTATAATTGCGACACCTGCATCCGCTATCTTTGATAAC